>VYZS01106235.1:1678-55293 GCA_013400695.1 Neodrepanis coruscans | reverse complement strand
TCTAAATATTTCCTTACCCCTTTAACAACAGGTACTGCTCTGAACAGATCTATCAACTCTGTTTCAGTGACTGAGTTGCTGCTCCTGACAGACTCTCCAGCAGCAGAGCTAACAGTCAGTTGTGTTTGACAGATTGTGTATCTGTTGATAAAATGCTCCCTTTCTAAAATAGTCACTGTCTGGCAGCACACACAGTCACAGAGGTGCAAAACACTTGCTCTAAGTAATTCCTCCTTTCAACTAACTTCTCCCAAACACTGCCTTTTTGCGTAAGAATTTAAAAAACACCAAAACCTAAGACTTGAATTATGTCTGTTTGCAAGCTTACATCATAAATGAAACCTAAAGTAGGCAAGTTTGGAATGACTGACTTTTAAAAAACTGTAAAGAAATTTCCTTGCAAGACACTGCAAGGAATCTTTTTCCAATGGCTCCAGCTTCTCCCTGCTCCTAAAACTACAAATAATTTGAAAATCTATTACTAAACTACCCTTACCTTGCAGCACATAACATACACTTTGACTGCTACTACTTACAACTTCAGAGCTGGTCCATCCACTAATAGTCATCACCATGGGAACAAGGGAACAAGCACCAGTGAAGGCAAAAACATTTCCTTAATTCTTGAAAACCTACAGAAATGTGCCTAACTTTCCTCAATTGTGTTTCAGCCATCACCTTACTGCTGAAGCAATTGGGACTCTGCCATACCAAAATCAGAGAAATTCTAACCTAAATTAAAAACATTTTTATGGACCAAAATTTTAGTTTTAATAAAGACATCCATATTTTTTCCAATTTTAGGAAACAAGCCTTACAAATTAATTTCAGACTCAGTTTCAAAGGAAGAAAAAGGGTCCTGAAAGTTTTTAACTGACAGTTTGCTACAAGCATTCTGTAGTGTCAATATTCCCATTTATTTTACCATATGACTATAGATTTTCAGGAAAGAAATCATGAAAAGGAAGGAAAAAAGAAAGCTATTCATACAAACTTAATTTCAGCTAGTCATGTACCAAATTCACCTATCCAGCAAATACTACTGTCAAGTCAATGCAGCAACAACTCAGCTTTACAGCAGAAACAATCCCAGTGATTGATTTACAGGATGACATGGCTGATTTAATATATGTATCAGTGTATACAGTGGCAAAGAACATGCACAGAAACAAAAAAGGCATGTGTACATTTCAACAGCTCTAAGTTAGCCAAGCATAGTAGTTTGTATTAATAGGTTAGATAACATCCTTGCCCTACTGAAATCAATGGAAAGCTTGTGATAGTCTTCAACATGACCAGAATTACAGCCTGGCATATTCTGCAGGGTACAAAAACCTCCATCATCTCCTGAAAGCAGACAGGCTCCTTGGAAGGACCCCTGTAATTAAACTCACTAAAGAGGAAAGAAGAGGATTTGATGCACAGATCAACTCATGACGGATCTATGATACTGCTTATTGAAGTTGTGGCATAGTTCTAAAAGCATATGTGGCACTGACACATCAATTACAGTGAGAGAGAGTGAGGTGGAGGAGCCATCTTCTACATCTAGAGGAATGCCTTGATCCTGACTTGCAGCCCCACTGCCTGCTAGCTGGTACACTGCTCTCTTGTCAGAGCATCAGAAAACTACATCAGCAACGAGAATCCTGTAGCTAGGGAATATGCTACAGGAATATTAATACATACTCATAGGGAATATGTATTACTGTAGCCTCATGAGGAGTTATTGATAAAGAAAAATAATAATTTTAAAAAAAAGCACAGCACCACAATTGTCATGATTCCTCTCCTCCCCAGGTTTGAAAGGCAATGGAACACAAACACTGCCACAGGCAGGTTTCCTCACCATCATCCAAACTTCACAGGCACAGTAGTGATAGAGGCATTAGGGACAACACACACAACACCCTGAAGCATTACTAGTGGGAGGGTAACAACATGCTCTGCCTGCAACAGAACAACAGGCATCTGCTCTCTAGGGTCTAAACAAATCCTCTAGTTACCAAATAATTGAGAAGATTGTAAAGGAGCAGCACAGCAAAACTACACACATGGCACCTTTTCCTCTCAGCTGTGTATGAGCATAACTCATGAGAAACCTTAGGAGTCACCACCCACTGCTATTAACAGAACAGATTAATAGCAACACTATTTTAATGCTTTTTCAACTTGCATTTATATTTATCTAACTGCAGTGTGTTAAGCAGTGTTAATCACATGGTTTTGCCTGGGACATCACATTTACATTAGCATCTGTTGAGCTGCTAACATGCAAGACATACCACATTTGAATTTTTTCTGACAGCCATCGCACTAAAGAGCTGGTGATACTTCACTGGAGCCTCCACGAAGCTTCAGGGGACACTGTGGCTTCTGCTCTGCAGTGTTCCCCGGAGCCACAGGAGGAGCTATGTGGAAGCACAATCTCTTTTTTGAGGCGTTCTGTTTTGTGAACCCAGTCCCTCAGAACTCACCCAACCCAGGGGCCACCTGTTTTCCTCAGGGCAGAAATGCCTTGAAGTGTCAAAAATCTCTGGGGCCCTTTGGATAAAACCAACATGTGGCCACACTGATGTTGCCCCAGGAGAAGGGAGCTGCAGGGTGACATTTTGTGGAGCCCAGGGTCCTGCTGACCCCTTCAGAGCAGCCCATCCCTGACGTGGGGGAGTAGCCAGCCAGCTGAGACCCCTACACACACTGCCCCTTCCCTTTCACAATGTCCCCTTTCCTTTCACAGGAAAAACAGAAGAAAAAGGACAAGAAACACACCTGAAGGAGATACAGAAAAAGCCATCAATGCTCCCAAAACCAGCAGAGGGCCCTGACTTGCCTTTATAGTACACAGACATTTTGGTGGTAATTCCTGAGGCAGCAGTGAGCATCTGCAGGGACTCAGGAATCCACCAGGAAACCTGCACTAGCCTAGAAATCTACCAGAAAACAAATGCCACCTGCATGTCAGGCAACACCAGAGGATTCAAACCTCTCCCTCAGCATTTTGAAAATCCCTCCCAAGGAGAATCAGGTGGTAGCCCTTAGGCAGAGTACCTCCTTCCCTAACAGCTTCTTGTGAAGGGACTACACCTCCCTGCCCCTCACAGCAGCAGGGTTGCTGCCACCATCCCCCAGAAGGTTCAGGAGCACCTCTGCAGCAAACTGGCACTGGAGGGCATATCCTGGGAGATAGAAACCACCAAGTCCCCTTTGCAACCCTGCTCAGGTGGTAGACTTCGTTATGAAGAATAAATCCCCTAGTCATACAGATAAGGAAGACCTTGCTGAGACAGAATTAGCATGTCTTCTACAAAGGGAAATCCTGTCTCCGTAAGTCATATGAAGTGGTCAGTTGGTGTGTGAATAAAAGAGATTTTCAAATTAATGGGATTTTCAAAAAGCCTTTGACAAAGCCTCACATGAACTATTATTAAAGAAACTAAGCTGTCGTGGGCTTGAAGGAAAGTCTCTTTTACAGACCAAAAACTGGTTAGGAAGCAAAAAGTTGGGGATGAAGAATAGTTGGCACTAGGGTCACCCAGAGATACATGTGAGGATTTCACTGAGTACCTTCGTCAGAGACCTGAAGAAGGGAGAAATGGTAAAATTTCAGAGGCTGCAAATGACACTAAGCCATTACAGGTAGACAAACACCACAGCAATGCTGAAGAACAAGCATAAAATCAAAATGCCAAGGGAGGAGGCAGATAAGCCTCACAAGACAAGCTTGGAGGTGATACATGTAGAGATAATAACCTAAACCACGCCTACATAATGATGAACTCACAGGAGTCACAACTTCAGATCTTGGAGTGATCACTGACAGTTATCCAAAACCATTGGCTCATTGTGCAGTGGCCTCCACAAAAAGAATCAAGAAAATGCTGTGAATCATCTGGAGGGATACTGTGAAAAGGACAGGTGTTGCTTTGCCGCTTCACAAGCCCTTGGCACGTCCCTAGTCCTGTATGCAGCCCTGGGCTCGGGAATGCTGCAGCAGTTAGGCAGGATAAAGGGGATGGAGCTGCTGCCTTACACAAGGAGAGAGTACCAGGGTTCAGACATTTGCTCTCCTGAAGTTTATAAAAACACAGGTGCAGTGGAGAAGTGTAAGGGGAAGTGCAGTTTGCCAAGTGCTGTAGAACAAAGAGTAAGGGGAACTGGTAAAATTAGGAGGAGATTGATTCAGAAGAGACAAAAACTTCACACAGGAGAAGGTGAATACCTGAGACTTGCTACTGGCACAGGGCTGGGGAAACAGGCAGTGCCAGGTGACTCTAAAGGCATTGGACAAATCCATGGACAATAGGCAGGAAGGGAACTCACATTCCCAAAACGACTGTGGATGGAGAGGGATGCTGTAGGAGAGGCCAGGCTGCCTCCCCTCCCAAAGCACCAGCCCCTTTTGCCATACAAAGAGGCAGAAAATTGCACAGGCACAGTGACAAACACAGCATGCTACATGAAGGACCTCAAAGTTCTTCAAAATGCTAATTAAGAAAACAAATATAATTTAAAAAAACTTACAGATTTATTTCTATTTGAAAGACTTCCCTGCTAACCAAGTCTTCGTAAAGCCCTAGAATATTTTCCAGTGTTGATGTGTGAACAGTACACTAGTGTACCTTTAAAGACTTTTGGGTCACTGGGTGGCAGAGGGTAAAGGAAAAAACAATAGGAGAAGACAGAAGAACAATGTCCAAATCATTAGATCGTTCCAAATGTTCAGCTGAAAGCTCCAGCCAGGTCTTCAGTGCCCTGAGTGCTTTCCCAATCCTCAGGATGTCAGTATAAATTATCATCAACATTAATTCTTTTGTTTCTTCCCTTTCCTAACAGATGTAGTAATCGCACATTTGGACACTGGCAATATTTCTAATTGTGTAACGGGGGCAGAGATAGAATTAATTAATGATCCAAGTTAGATAGAAAATCTGAGTTAATTTTTTGCAGGTTTTTGAGGGGTTACTTATGGCTGGAGGTGTTCTTGCAGGCTTCCATCTCTGTCACAGGACCCAGCCACGCATGCCAATGAGAAAACAGGCATTTCAGAAAGAGAACAGGCCAGATATTGAAGCACTCAATACCACAAGAACTACTTTCTTAGTGGCAGCAGGCCTCAGATAGTAGCTGGAGTCAATGCAAAGCAGTGCTGCCAGAAATCTCATTTCTCTGCCGAGAGCACAGCAGAGTGATTATATTTGAGTGTTTTCTTTGTCTCCACAAGACCCCCCTCACATACCCAATACACCCTGGCTTTCCTTGTCTATTCACCCCATTTCTTCCTACATATCAAAGGACAGCAGCCTTCCACCAAGGAGAACAACCAAAAAAATAAAATCACATGTGCAGAAAAACACGGCGTATTTCAAGGACAATAAAAATGATCAAGGCCACCCCAGTCTGGAGGGAAGTGAGTAACTCGGAGATGAGTTCCAGATCCGATGTGGATCAGGTGCCCTAGGCCTGTGTGGGATGAGCACAGAGCACAAATAATACCCTTTGCCAACAGGGAGACAGTCACACAACACTTTGCTACTCCATCCAAGCACACTGCTGGCTTTTACAGGTGGCCCCTCACTGGAGGCATTGTGAACTGCCACAAGAGTCTGGCACAAAGGAAAGGGAAACAGCAAATGGGAATAAAGCTTGTTCACAGTGAGGATTGGGATCACAACCCTTGTTCTACTCCAGAAGTTTTAAAACTTGTTAAATTAATCCACCATAAATTATATACATATAAGGTTAAATGTCCAGCAAAAATGAGACTATCCAGCTAATAATGCAGTCTTAGATGAAGCTGTTAAGAGGCAATAATTCCTGATGAGATTATTACATTTCACAGCTTTTGAGATTAATAACAAGATTTACATTTCTAAAGTCTAGCTAATTTGTTTGGTTTCAGTGTAGGGTGTGAAACTTACCAACAAAAACACACTTTTCTGAAAAATGCTACATCCCATCTCTGAACTCAGTTTCTAGTGTTCAAGTTCACTACCCATTTTTTCTACAAAAATGCCTCCTGCTATATTTTTGTATGTCTTTGCAAAAATAATGACCCAAGCCCAAGCCCTTTAAAAGACACACACACACACATAAAATACTGCAGTGCAAATATATGACCCTACATCTCTGATAAAGCTGACCCAATGTAACAAGAAAAGACTCTGTATGATCCATCTCCACTGAAGCTGTAATTATTCACCAGCCAAGAAGATTTAAATACACCTTGGGGCAGCATATGACCAACCCAAATGCCATTTCTCCACGCGACCAAGAGAAGAAAGGCTTATCCATAGTACATTGGCACAGCCCAATCGTGCAAGGAACAACATTCTTACAAGTCAAGAGACCAAGCCCAACCTGCAGCCTGCATGACAGCAGGGAGCCTCTGGCTAAGCTGATCTCAGCCCTGCATCGTAAAGTCAAATGAAGCTCAGGTCTGTACTTAGCAATGGGAAACAGCATTTAACACTGCTGATGAATGGCCAGTTGTGCACTAGTCAGCAAACTGAACCAACTCTGAACAGGCACAAACCAGCTGGACTCAGGTCCTACAAGAGATGCAAGGTCCCCCAAAGCCTCTGTGAATATTTTAGGATCCAACTTCTCTGGTTCTGGTCTTGAATTCCTCTTTTTCCTGTCATGAAAATTTTTTCAACAGACAAAAGCTGTTGACAAACACTGCACTCACACCCTTTGCTCAGCAAACCACTGCACTTAAAATAACTTTCACCACATCTCAGTTTTGAGGAAAACATGACACTAACACCACCTCTCTGGATGGAAATCAGCTGGCTGGTCTTTTCTGATGACAAGCATCCAGCCCCTCCCCCGGACCCTGCTGCCCTTTCACCTGATTCAACAATTGTGTATTTGCAGCAAGCAAATACTCCAACTCCCACTTCACTATTTGTTCTATCATCAGATTTCTTCTACTCAGTGTACACAAGTTGCATGGTAACTCTCACTCATGCAGAGACAAGCTTTGTAGTAAATTTACCTCAGAGTCCCCAGTGACTGTGAGCAGGTTCCCCATCACTCTTGCTCTGAATTGCACCCACACTGCCCCCGGCATCTGGATAGAAGTGGTTTGTCAATAAAGCACTGAAAGAAATTGCCTGCTTGGAGTGTGTAGTGTCAGCTGATAGACAGGAACTGAGCAATGAGTTTATCCTGACAAAAATAGGACAATTTTTAAGTGTCAGGAAAGAATTCAACACTCCTAAACAAGTAATTTTTCATCCAGCATTCCAGCTTAGCCTTTTTTTTAATGAAGAGAAGGATATTCTTCTTTTTGGTTTGAAAGTGGATGTAGACGTTTAACAAGTTGTATAGCTCCAGGCATTATTATTTTTCAAACTACCAGCAACTTAAATACACCATCTCTAACTGTGGCATTCCAGAAATTCCTAGCTCTAACCTTATATACTGAGACACAAAACCCCTGTGACTTGGCATTATCTTCAAGATACAACTGATGAGGACCCAGCCAAGGAGTGTTAAAAATTTAGGTTACCCTATCAACTGGTCCAATTAGAGGCAACTTATTTTCTCTTTATAATTAGGTCCCTTTCAAGATACATTTGGTTGGTAGATTTCTTCTTTTTAATCATTTCATTTATGCTACATATGTCTACACATATATACATAAAGTATGCACATAAATGTGTATTAAGTGTATGCTTCTGTACATACATGTATGTAACATCATATTTGTATTTTAAGTATTTGAAACACCACAGCCGAGAGTCTTGTCAATACAGGATCTCAACAATTTTAGGTACTTGCCACCATGAGGTGGTGACTCTGAAATGAGCACTAGGTTGTCTTAGGAGAGGTAGACAAATACTGGCAGAAGTGACATATCATACCTATTCAAACTGGAAAAAAACGAACGCACGGGTACACATCAAACAAGACACAACTGAAAGCACCAGACCTCTAAGGAACAGCTGTAGAACACAAGGCTGGAAGTGGAAAAATTTGTAACACAAAGAACAAATCAAGAACTAACCTGATTTTAAACACACTTGCCTCCCAGTTGCCTCAGAAAACTAAACAGGGTTAAGTTTGTACATTTTCCTCCAGGCAGCACCATAAGGAAAAGCACAACTCCCAGGATTTATCGCCAGTAAAATTTACCCCAATAAACCCCATTTATCCAAAGCAAAACAAGCAAATTTTTAAGAGTAATGAGCCCCTCTTTCCAACCCCCACCCCACTCTGTCCTTCAGTTTTACTGCTCTATTTCTTTATGTCACACTTAGCGTTCACTGTTGGAACACAGAAAGTGAATAGTCAGCTAAATCAACGTCTACCTGTCATTAGGGAGCTCGATGACATTCCCTGTCATACAAGAAGAAAGGGAAGATGCATCTCAATGGCCATCCTTCGCCCCAGCAGATGCCAAAGCCGGCAGATGGCTGGAAGGATGGCGTCTCAATTCGCTTTTGATCACTGATATGGGTTTGGAAGAACAGCTCTGCCAGGGTACTCCTGCAATCAGATGCGGGAGCTTTGAACAGAAGAGGTACTTGGTGATTTGACAGCACTCATCTCTCTCTCTGCTCTAAAGGATGTGAAAAGATGGATTAAGACAAACTTTGTGCCAAGCTTCATAATACGCTTCTAATGACATATGCTAGAAATCAATGCTTCTCCAATGTCCTGCCATTTCCTTGGACTTGCCAGTGGAGTGGAAAGCAGATATTCAATACTTGACAGAGATTACTCCTGAATGCCAAAATACATTAACAAATTCTGTTAGTGTATTCTGTTGGTGTAGGGTACATACTCAGTTTCTGGCGTTGGCTAAAAAAACCCAACATACCAGTGTTTATAAACAAAAAAAAAAGGAAAATAGAAAGAAAAAACTCTCAACTGAACACCACAGTCTATCACCAAGTTCAAGTGTTTTTATGCAGAGTTCTGACACAAGCAGAGATGACATCAAGAAATTCTTGGCTGGCCTGATGGATCTTTAGTCCCTTTATTTCAGCACATGTCATTTGTTCTTTTCCCACCCACACCTCAGTCACGCCCCTTCCTACATGACATACTTTGTCTAGCTTCTAAGAATGAGAAAGAAGGATTTTTTTGTTAAAGAATGCTGCTGCCAGCCCTAAGGACACAGTTCATCTACTCTCTGGGAACTAATACATCAGAGAAAGGATGAAAGGAACTTAAATTTTTCTTAACCTATCATCACCTCTAAGTCTACAATTCCACAATGTGCAAACCTTTCATTTCTCCATTAATTTGGAGACAGAGTCACAGGAGTCCACCACATTAAATCAAAGGCAGTTTCTTCAAATAGGATGACAATTCCCATTCCAGCATGAAGGCTACCCTTGAAGAATTCCACACACAGGTTTTGAGACTACCACTGCCAGTCTGCAGCTGCTCATGCACCAGCCCAAGTCAAAAACACACATACAAACAGATGCACAGGTGTGCACATCACTACAATTCACCCAGAAACAGAATTAAACCATTCAAAAGGTTAATTCATAGAGAATTAGTGGGCAAGGGGAGGGAAGCTGTGGGGTGCTGCTGTGGGGAAGGGGTTGGCAGTGTGGGGTCAGGTTGGCAGCTGGTGCAGAGCAGAGCAGCCAAACAGCCCAGATGTCTCCTGCTGAAGGAGGAAGGCAACTGTGGGGAAGGAACAGAGCCAGCTGCCTCAGATGTCTCACTCTGTCAGAGGGAGAGGCCTCTGGGCGTTTCAGCAAAATACCCCCTTCCCAGCCTGGGCTGGCAAGAAGACAAGGGCACAAGGAAACAGGAGAGTCCTCAAGATCACTATCACCTTCAAAGCCTTCTGCTAGACAAGTGATGCTGCTTTCCAACAAAACGAAGATTCCACTAAAATAAACTGCAAATCCTCCCATAAGTCCATTTTGTAAAGATTGGTAGCAATGGATCATATATACCAACATGAAAGAGAGATGGAACATACCAAGAAAAGCACCAGCATTGCTGATAGCAAAAACTAGGGAAAACCCACTGGCAAAAACCAGAAGTTTGGCTTCTGCAGCTTACTCTCTGCTTCACATGAAATGACAATTTCAATATTAGTTAAATATTTATGATGCCACACCTATACACACACCTGCACAGACACAAATAGCTTATCCTACTATCCAATAAAGTGAGGCAGGAAACAAACTAAATATGCCGGGGATGGGTTGTTTCTTTGTATATATAATAAATGTGCTTTATTTATGACTGGTGGAAGAGAGGCAATGCAGAGACTTAAAGTGACTTTGCTCACAGAAGCAGAAAAGTGTGCCTTGATACTGTATTTTCCTTGCTTTTATTAATTCATATATTACAAAGATTATTTGCCCTTTGATTTAAGCCTCTGGCCCTGCTATATCTGAATCCACTGTAGTACCTGGATGGGTATCAGGGTACAACATTAGGTACAGAGACATGTTCTTGCCATTGCATACAATCCCATTTGTATCTGAGTTCATAGCAGAAAGCTCTATTCCAGCATTTGGAGGGGGGGGGGTGTGGGGAGGGAATCAGCCCCTTTCAGCTCCAAAGTCTGACATCCCCACTTTCTTTGTTGCTGTACCAAATCCCACATTATCAGCAAGCACACACAAGTCTATGTCACTACAAACATCATTTAAGACAAATTCGCATCACTGTACGAGCAAAGTATCACCACAGGACAAAGGCAAGCATCAAGGAAGAAAACTGCTTTGTGTTAGAGGGGAAAGCATTGTTATTGCTTAAGAATAGACTCCAGAAGCAGTGAACCAAATTCTACCCAATTCCATCCTAGGCATTACAGACAGCATTTTCCACTGAGAAATGGCAATACCCTTAATACCATGGTTTAACTTCTGGTCAGCCCTGAAGTGGTCAGGCCCTTGGATAGATAATCATTGTTAAGTCCCTTCCAACTGAAATATTCCATGCTACAGAGCTCTGGTCATTCCAAGTATCTGCTTGTCCATGTTCCAGGTGAAGGGAGAACCACGAGGAAGATCTTTCTTTGCTGCTGATTAAAATTTTCACTAGGAACGTAAGACTCTTCTGGAATAGTTTCAGCTGATCAGTATTACTGGCAAAGGAAAGGAGAGGTTCTGAACAGGGCTTTGCAGTTCCAGTTCTCCTTTGAAAATCTGACATCTGAAGCATCACTCATCTGATTGCCATGATGTAAAAGTTCTGTATGAAATGCTGCAGCTGTAGGATTACTGTGCAAAACCTCTACAGCAACTACTTGTAAACAACAAAAAGCTAAAACCACTGCGCTCTGTAACTGCTGACATACACCAAATATTGACAGAGGCATTCATCTATATCTTCATGGAAAGGAGGGGGGAGTGTGCAGCAAGTCTGAAAAGGAATGATTTTTCATTCATAACAAGCTCTGCATCCCTGGAGTGCTTTGGCTCCACTGTGGGCCACATTTTTGATGTCTTGTCGATTCAAGTCATTTGCCTTCTATTGCATCCCTAGGTCTCGTGAAGTCCATCAAACTACCAAATAAACATGAAACAAAGAGGGCCCAAAATGTATTTGGGTTCTCAAGAGGTATAGATGCACATAATCTAGTCAACCTCCATGGGAGTTGGCCACCCAGCTCTTATGAAAATGCAAGACTATGCCACTTGACCTTGTGATGAGTGAACACAAAAGTCTTGTCTAGAAATGTAAGACAAGCACAAATTCCATCTCCATATGAGGGCCCCCCTAATCATTTGCTTATTATTTAAGTTTCTTTGTATTTTATTTAAATATCCAATTGACAAATTATTCCAGTAGGGGAAACAATAGAGGAACAATAATCCAAAAACCAAAAATCAAATAAAATAGAGAGAGTAACTCCATCGACATGAAACCCAGCAGGCCCATCATTCACCAACTTCCAGCCCAGAGCTCAACAGCACAAATTAATAAGGCAGCACTCAAGGTCTTGAAGACCATACTCTAGACATGTCTCATATGAAAGTGGCATCTGCTACTTGGTCTGAGCACACACAGATATTCCCTATAGGCAGGTTCCAGTATGTGTAAATACACACTCTATGTGCTTAAATCCTGCAAGCAGAAGATATTACTTCTCTCAAACCCCTTCCCTTACCCTAAGTTCATCATGAAAAAATACAGAATAGTCAATACTTTAAAAAGATGTCTTTAAAAACTTATAAAAAAATACAACAAAGATATTTGGGAATGTTACAATCCAACCCAGTTGTACATGCAAGCACACACATGCAGACTTTATCATATTCAGGGCATGCAGTGCAATCATCAGGGAAAGCTTTATTAGACAAAAATAAATCTGTTGTAAGAGATTTCCTTGCAATTATTCTGCTGCCCTTATCCTGGCCAGACATTGATGCAGCTTTTCGAATTAACATACTTAGTTTTCTGAGCAGGAGATCAGAATAGTGGAATTCTATAGGGAACTCAATTACCAAAGAAAATGACTGCTTGAGCATTCAAGAAATTGGAACTACATCTAATTGTGAGAAGTAGATTATTATCCGGATTATGGAAAACACTTGGAAATCAACTCAGACATGTAGCTACATATGTCTTGAGGATGGTATCTGCAAGATTTGTAGAACTCCTCTTCAGCATGGAAGGGCTCCCTCTCAAACAGAAAACTAAACTGCCAGTGTAGGTTTGGCAGCTTTCTGGAAGAAATGCAAAAAGACAATATCCCCGCTGAGAAGTTAAAAAGCTGAGAACAACAACAAAATCACCCAGGGAGCCTCCTCGGGACTTGTTACTTTCCCATTCTGTATTCCTTTGCTGTGGATGAACATCAGCATGTTCCTGCACGGTTGGCTATTCTGCTACTTAGAGACCGATGGTGCATTCAGGTGGGGGCTACAATCAGAGTGGCAGAGCTCTAATAGGGCAAGGCAGACTCCTGCCTTTGAGCTCTGCCACAGCACAGAGGTGAGATTAACTGGTGGAACAGAAGGGCAAGAAAAACAGGGTTTAAACGCAACAAGTTTGTAATTCTTCAGAAAGCAAAACAAGACATTTTTTTAAGGGAAACAGAAGATTTTGTTCAATTTCCCTGGCTATAAGCAAGCACTACAGGGAAAAAAGATCATAGTATAGAGAAGACATTTGAGAATCACAACAAGTATGAAAGGATACAGGATCTGTAAGATGCACATAGAGCAAACATCTGGCAGAAATTATGCAGGAAGTACACTCCAATGGTACAAATCTAGAGAAGTTGTTGGGAATGACTCTGAAGTTAAGCCAAAGGGAATAATGCTGTAACAGCAGAGGCAACATGGACAATGGACATACAGCTACTTATGTGTAGATTTTACACAAGAAAAATACATCTGTGGCACCCAACCCAAAAAAAAACCCCACACAGGAAATTAGAAACTAATTGAAAGAGTAAATTTGCTGCACAGAACACACTAACAAACTAAGGACAAAATTGCAAGGAAGAAGCAGTGTTTTTTTGAGTTGGGTGTTGGGTTTGGGTTTTTTTCAGCCAGGGGAGGAGTGTTTGTTCAGTTGAGTTTTTTTATTTTGTTCTGGTTTTTTGTTATTGCCTCCTGGCCATCTTTCCTCCTAGTTTATATACTGAGCATGATGCCCTATGGTGTGGCATACCCCTCGGGTCAGCTGTCCTAGCTGTTTCTCCTTCCAGCAACTTGTGCCCCTCCAGTCTCCTCACTAGCAGGGCAGCACGAGAAAAGTTCTTGACTTCATGTAAGCACTGCTCAGCAATAGCTAAAACCTCAGTCTGTTATCAATGCTATTCTCATCCTAAATCCAAAACACAGCACTGTAACAGCCACTAAGGTGACAAACTCAATCCCAGCTGAAACCAGGATAGTCATCCCTTCAGGAGACACTTTCCACATTTGCCTTAAAAGTACCAAAACAACGCGTCAGTAACTCACTCCACCAGCCTTTAAAACCCATCAAAGGGAGTTCCGCTCTTTTTCAACACCTATAAAACCTGAGTTGTGACCAAGCACATTTTGTCTGCACTCTGGGTAGTTTGGCCAAACCATTTCTGCTACACAGCTTTCTGACACAGAACTGATGTTACTCACACGGTTTGAAGGTTATTGCACTGTCTGCCATTTCTTACTGCAGAAAAAAATGACCTGAGCCTTGAGACTTCAAACTGAGTGCCAACAAGTCCAGAAGCAGAGAAAAACCTGTTCACAAAGTTATTCCACAGCAAATGTGCACTTTGAGGCATGTCGTTTTCATTTGCTGGGATTTGTTTGCTATGCTTTTCCATAGTTCCATTGCTGATCCATAGTTAAGCTAGGAAACAGGAACAGGACTCCTGAAGTTCTTTCATTCCTACCACTGCTCCTGGTTTAATCAGCCATGATTTACACTCCAGAGCACAGGTGAGTTTACTGTAACCATACTATAGAACACATATAGTCCATGACCATACAAGTTAAAAAAGAAACTGACTCTTGCTCAGGTTTACAACTGTCTCCCACTTGCCCACAGGGGTCTGCTCCATAGTTGCCAGGACTTACTCCCAACTCACACAAGCCTGCTTCCCATTTCACCTTTCCCTGCTTTCCAGAAAATTTTTCCTTTGCTTCACAGCACAGAACAAGAGATTAAAATCTTCCCCCACTTTTAGAGAACACCTTACCTGCTCCTAAGGCGATGACTGAGAACCCCTCAGAGACCCAGGCTGAGTTAAGTGCTCTCCATCTCCTCCCAGCAATCACAGAAATTACCAACAGCTGAAACCAGGCTGCAGCTGTGTCTGAACACCCATCCTCCTAAAAGGCCATCACCTGTGCGACAAGAACACTCTTCCTCCAGGCTTTTCCCTCTACTCGAGGAAGCTGAACTGGCTGAAAAAGGGAGCTTGGCATGGAAAATGCATCACATCAACTCCTCAGGATAAGTCAGAGCAGTCTGTCTGCTCAGCCCTTGTTCTCATTTGAATTTCTAGCTCCAGAACAGTCGCACATTCAAAAACACCAGGCAAACCCCACTGACACATAGTGCTTTACAGACACTGATGCTGGCCCCTTATCTGCCTTCAAAGACTTGCATTAGCAAGCCCATAGGACATGTGCACGGAAATCAGAATAAACAGAGCACTTTCCAAGACTTTCCTAGGAGCACACTGAAGATGTACCATTAAATATTCATTTCTGAGTGGGTTTCAGACACACAACTCCCATAACCAAGGCACTGCCTCTTCCTCACGTGAGCCTTGTCTCTCTTCATGAAAACACTGTTGTTGCCTCAATCCATCTCAAGGAGGCTTGCACCAAGTATATATTTGTGCTAGTCAGCTCTCCACCTAACAGAGAAGGAGAAATCAAAGCAGCAGAGTGGAGACTGACTGTTCATAGAATGTATCAGTATAGCAGAAACACAAGAAGGATCAAAGGCCAGAGATGAGACAGCTGTGATTCAGAGTATGGCATCTTTCTCACATCTACAGGCAGCTCAAGACAAGGCAGGGCTAACACAGACACATCAACTCCAGCCTACTGATGGTATTTAAAATGATAATGTTATAAACCATTTTGCTTCTGATTCTTTTATTGGAAAACATCCAGCTCATGCTATTGTGCCACAGTTGTGAGGGAAGGAGAAATATAAGCACAGTGACAACACCAGCTTGTGTCTTGAGGGGAGCAGGACCAGTTCCCAGCCCACCCAATGCAACAATCACTGCCTGGGCAACTGCTTGGCTTGTGCCTTGCTCCTCTGCCTGCAATAACACTAGACATGTTAGCTCACACTTGAATCATTGAGAAATACTCTTAAGTATACATTGAGAATGCCTCTGGAAATATGTTTTCTTCTTTCTGTTTAAGGGCTTCTACCAGGTAGTCACACATGAACCCTGCAAAGAAACTGTGGCATACTGAAACTCCAAAGAGAAAAATACATTGACTTGAAATATATGAATTCAAATAAAGCCTAATTAGCTCAGTATGACACTCAGAGTAATTAGGGCATTAAGCAGATTGTTCTGTTAAATGTCTGTTTCTGGACTGAAGGATGCATCTGCATATTTATATGAGCAATCCCAAACTCCAGTGGGAGACATTGCAAAAGGCTTGCAGCAATAGTAAAGTCCAGCAATTACTGAGTATAAACAGCCATGGTCACCACTGGTCCACGAAAGGGCATCACCAACAGTTTCTGAATGGGCATCTCCGCTTCCAGGCTTATGCATTTTCTTAAAGGTGCTCAGACACTCTGCAGGAATTACTCATATTACTCTTTCCCGAGGAAATCAACACATCCAAATCCAGAATGAAAGGAGGAAGAAAGGCTTTCATAAGATGCACAGCCAGCTGTATGACTCTGAAGCAATCCCACCAGAGCACCTCGCATCTCAAATCCAACATGGCTCTTTCTAGTCCACATTTAATTTTTAAAAAGTTATAAATGTGCCATTGTCTGGCTAGAGCTTCAGGGAAACACAAAGGGGCTCGTCAGCAATAAAGCACCAGCTGTTTCCCTGTAGCTAAGTTTATCACAGTTTAGCAACAAATATGTTTTATATAATTTATAGCTTCTGTACAGTAGAGTTCTCTCCAAGTAGATACCTGTGAAGGAGACATTTCTAGTGCTGGTGCTCAAAATCATAAAAACTGCTGCTCAACCCAACAGCAACAACAACATATATAGGTGTACAACACACATATGTATACATATGTGGATGTTTACACACATGTTTACATATGAATATGCGTAAATTAACACATGTATATACCATGTATGCATGTGTGTACAAATACATATATTTAGATTCTCACAAATGGCAGCTAAAAGCAAAAGTTTGTGCTCAAAAGCCTTCCATGAATACAGTGAGAGAGCTCCTCACTTGCAGTAAGACCCAAGACTACACATAACCTCCTTTCTCTTGAAAGGCTATAGCTTATATGAGCTGAGAATGAAGGCAGCGCACCTGGAGCAAGTCTGGCAGACCTGTGTTGGGTGCTTGTTGCAGATGAGAATCAAAGAAATAACACCGTGACAGATGACCCTGAAGAAAAACCTGTGGGTCAAAAAGAGTAGCCCTTGAATCAAGACCTCAAACGAGCACAGCAGTTAAGCAACATTTAATTCCCACAGAGCTCAGTGAGATTTGCAAATCCACTCAAAGCTAAGCACAAGCCTAAGTACATTCCTGAGTAAGAACAGCAGACAATCCACTACGGGAAGGTTAATAAGAAGTTTGAGGCAGATATAAATATGAGATGCCACAGTCGAACATCCTTTACGCTTCCAGCATCCATCGGCACTGTCTTTGCCAGCCATGTTAAAAGGGGTTTATACAATAGCTTACACTGAGCTCACTTGACAGCTACAATTGCTTAGGAATTACAAAATTAGAAACCGGAGTTAAGGCCTTTTACACGGTGATCATCTCATGACCAGAGCAAAATTACAGTTGTCAGAGGCGCTACCTTACACAAGTTGGTTATTTTTATTTTCCAACCTGTTATTGTTACTAAACACTGCAGAACTCCACATCCCACACAAAATTTCATTCAGCTCTACCCAGGGTTTGTTCTTCCTCTCCTCTCCTCAGCTTAATAGCCCCTCCTATTCAGATATGTTGGGACTATAAGGGCAAACTGAACTTCAGTTTTTCCTTAGATCTGGAAGCACAGACCACAACACATGTGGAGAAGCACAGTTTCTCCAGGGGAGAGGAAGACTGAGGGATGCCATCACCTGAAGCTGCTGCCTCCCCAGGAAAAGCGCCCAAACCACAGTAGACTGAAGACTAAGATCTGCTTTCAAAGCAGCAAAACTTTTGCCCCTCTTTTAATCTTACCTAAATTACTTGATCTTTGCTCTTACTCTTCTTGCACTAATTAAGAGATTAATCAGGGATGGGATGTTTGTAATGTGGGCTCCACAGACACAGAAAGTATCACTCTGTAATACTCTATGACCCTTCTTATTTTCCCTGATGAATACACTCAGTGGGTCAGAAGACCCTACCATGGGTAAAATGAACACAGGCTCTTATGAAGGAAGGACAACCCAAGAAATGAACATCAATCTTTATAGCAACATTACAGAATCGGAAGAGCTGACAAAAACTTTGCAGCCCTCAGAAACAAATTAAGTAGCATCTATTAAGAGTAATATAATTTTCTCCAATTGGAGTAATCCTGAGCAGGCTCTATTCAGTTTTTGTGGTGTTTCATAGGGTAACAGTGCAGTACAAGTGAACCAGATCTTGCCTCCTCATCTCACTGCAGCTGACAGAGAATGAGAATTAATGCACTGAACTAAATGCAACCTCAGTGATGCCATGAAACTTCTGGTTTCCAGACTATAAACACTGTAGGCCCTCAGAGTGTCCCTAAGATGGAAAAAGACACAGGATTTAGTTCCAAAGTCATGGTTAATGACAGCACGTCTCGGGAGCGATATTAAACTGTAAACCTTGGTGGGAACGGCAGTCTCTCACTATTACAGCTCAGGGTGAAGCCTATGGCCATATTATCTTTTACGTCAGTTTCACAGGTTTAACACTTTCCTCCGAGCCTCTGGTATTCTGCCTCTGAGAGATACAGGGGATTTAATAGACTTTAATGTGATACAGGCAGGCAAAAATCCTATAATCTTCTCTTTTTTTAAATAACAGAAAAATATCTCATAAATAGCAGAACCTTGGCATGAATCTTTGAGGCAGATGCTAACAATTCTGGGTTATTGCCACAGAAATGGACTTCACAGACTCATGGAGATCCACATAACAGCATATCTCTCTATATATATACACATATATAAAAATTATTTCTTTAGCCTACTAAATTCATGCCTCTAAACAAACAAAAAAAAAAGCCAAGATTACAAATGGTCCCTATTAAAGCATTAACCAATTTCAAAATTTTGATTTAACTTCCAAAGGATTCAGGAATCTCATCAGAGTGTATGGAATAGCACAGGAACCATGTGGCTTCCACCAAATGGAAAGAAAACCTCCTGAAATGACTGACTCTTTTACTAACACTCCTGTTTTGAAAATGGCACGGGCCATGGCTCATGCAAGAAGGGCTGGCTTCTCAGTTAGCTGCTTGTTCATCTCCATTTTTCAGTCCTCCCACTCCAACAAATTTAACCAGCAACCTTTATAAATTGGCCAATAAATTACTATAAAAGGAGAATATACTTCCTGTCTAAATAAATGATAGCTGCAGAGTTCCTAATGGGCCTTGTACACAGGAAGAGGCTGGCTTTGTTCAACGTGCTGCATGGTTTATTTCATCAAAAACAGAGGCTTCATTCACTCAGCCTCCTTACCCGCACCTGTTGTGGCCGCAGCTTGGCAGCTTTTCCACGGTGGTGTGTCGTACACTATTTTCCCTGGAAAAACAGAGGTCAAACCTACCTATGTAGAGTGTCAATGGGAGGTGGCCATTGTCGATCTCAGCAACATTCACTCCCCTGATCTGCCAACACATCTCCCAGCCCCAGCTAAGCGTGAGCTGCCGCCTGTCCCACTCCAAGTGCCTGTGCCCGTCTCGATGTGAATAATGCACGACATCGATCCCGAGTCCCCAAAGCCTCAGCTTGTCTCACCCTGCTCCCTCAGTGATGCAACTTCTGCATCTGTATTTTGACAATCTGAAGGTTTCCTATTTATGCAATTATATTACCTACTGCTTCTGCATCTTAAAAACAGTCCCAGTGGGCAAATACACCCAAAAAAAAAAAAAAAAGCAATGTACATGGTTGTTCTAACTTCCCCAATTGTCCTGCGAGTAAGTTGAAATTAATCTTGCAAATGCTTTCACACGAGTTACCTTATCCTGAAAGGGATACATTCACCAAGCTGAGCAAAGTCTTTGATGAGTAAGAGAGACGAAGAAAATGAATGCATTGGCAATTAGCTGCCTTTATTTTATCAGCAGACCAGATACTGCTCTAATTATACCACACTTGACCCCCCTTTCCTACATCATTAATATCACTCATGTCATGTGCCAATGCATGGCTACCATGGCAAGATAAACAACATTAATGCAATGCAACAGCTACACTTAAAATACACATTTATTGTCAGATCAGCCCCACTCCCTGGTTGAGTCACATACGATCTAATCTACTACAGCAGTTGCAAATGCCAAAGGAGCCAAAGCAGAGCATGTCACAGAGCACTGACTTTTAAACTTACAATAGGCACAGATATTGAAAAGTCTGCTTGAAAGTGGTCAGAGACATTTATGTGATTGGTGCAATGTATGGCTCCTTTGATTACATCACCAATCCCACACTTGCTCTAGTCACTGAACTAAAACTTCCTATTTTTAACTAGGCAAGGAAGATTTAGCCAACTCCACAGAGAGCACAGTGGCAGTAAAGAAAACCTACAATTTTGGAGCCTCCTACCAGGAGCAGATGTCACCCTCAGGAGATTTGCAAAAATCTTCATCAAGACATCTCAAAAAGCATCTGTGATTAGGAGAAGGGATGAAAAGAATTACTACAACCCCTCCTACTAATGTCAGCTGGAGCCAGCTTAAATCTCCATGCACCATCTTCAAAAGCTACTCCCACAATTCTTTTTGAGCTTGGATTTTTCTGTTGCTTATAGTGAAAATATGTGATTGCAAGTGATAGCAATCCTGGCCTTGTGTGTGTGCTGAAGTCACAAAACACTAGACGCACCCACTTGAGCAGGGATGGTATCACACCATCTTGTCCCACTTCCAAGTTACCTTGCATATGATCACGGACCTCCAAACTGAAACCATCATGTACCAAGCACTCTCAGCACCTCATTTTGTCTCCGGGTAAGGTTTGAAAGCAGCATGTCCCTATACCCTGAGCTCTACATCCCAAGCTCGTTTATTGTTCAGTGGATTGCTCAGCATGAACGACTTCTCCTCTCAACCTTGTTCTCGAGCCTCCACGAACGCGTCATTAGCTTTTCTGAAATAGAAATTGTTACAGCAATACAGCTGTTCACCCAGTCATCAAGCTGTGTCGACCTTCGAAGGTGCATGGCCAATGTTTGCAGTGCTCTGTCTGCTAACAGATCACGTAACACACAACGTGATCTAAGTCAGGCTCTGAATTTTACTTTACAGAGAAGAAAACACTGTGGCTTAGGCAACTCCACTTCTACTCCATGTCGTTCTCTACTTTCTTCTCCCAATCTAATCTACTTTGTTCCTGAAATACTTCTTCTTTTGTTTCTGAGATAGCCCTTCTCTGAGTTCATTATTCCCTTAGGTCCTTACCTAGCCCTTGGTACATTCCTGAGATAATCATTCTCTTTTCAGGTGTGCTGCTAGAAAAAGATTAGAAAACAGATTTTGGAAGGAAGAAATCCCTGCATATAACTATATCATCACCTAGCCAAGTGCAGCAACAACTACGGATGCCTGGGGAAGAAGGCACTCCTGCCAAATTCCCTAATACAATAGGAAACCTGTCTTTTCCTAGGTGAAAAGACAAATAACTTGTCAAAAAAACCCTGGAATTTCTGCCTAAAATCCTATATTGGAATTCAACAAACTAGAAATGTCAGCGTTCCCTGGGAAGAAACAAAATGAAGCCCATCCGGAAATATCAGCATCCTCACTTTGCTGCCCTAATCAGCACTGCCCAGGCTACATCTCCTCTTCAGCCCTTCCTCTTCAGCACTGTTCTGAAACACAAATACATTTATATCAGGACACTCAAATTTCATCTTCTTTCATTAGTAGCCAGGAACTGACAACAATTAAAATTACCGTGCCATGAGTAATACTTAAAAGGTCTAAAAAGTTATTTCATTCTTTACTGAAACCAACGGGTGCACTTTGAATCAAGTGAGAAGGATATTACGACGCCTGCAGCTACTCCAGAAAACGATGGCTGCCTCCAAATCTCTTACCAAAATTCACCATTTAATCTGTTAATCACATCTGAAAATGGATGTGTGTGTCAAAAGGAAAAAAAAAACTGGCTCAACAGCATTTGGGTAGGAAAGATCCCTTTCAAACATCACTGTTCAACCCTGCAATCCAATTTACGTAATTAGAATCTGTTTCTGTTAGGCTCTGCTTGGAGGATGGCATGACTACGAGAGGAAGTGACCTGCATAAGAACAACAAATACACATGGTGTGAAAGCACTGAACTTTAAAAGCCTTTCAGAATTTCCAAGTATTATTTAGTCAATCATATACCACAGAGCTGCCCCCAGAGCCGTATGTCATTTTGATAAATTAACTGGAAAAACTTGAAGCATAAAAAAGCCAAACATGGACCCCAGACTACAGCAATCATGGTTGAATGCCAGGTAAAATACTTCCCACAGTAAAAGTCACACTTGCTACTGTTTAACATTTAAGATAATTTTGAACCTGATCAAGGTCACTGGTTGCATAATGAGTTCAAGATTTCTCTGCATCTGGGTGCCCAGAATAGGAAAAACACTTTTTAGTGTTTAGTAAATCTTTAGAATACCTGCCACACCCAAAAACACTGTTTAGGATTTGGCATACCTGCAAACTAGCAAGTCAAAGAGAAAGGGATAATATTATTTCAGGGAAAATTCGTGAAAAACACAACATTTTGATCCCTCAAATTTTTTCATAGACTAAAGTAACACTACAGAACACACAAGAGGGCAAGATGTGCTGCAGACAGGTTGTTACTAATTCAAGCTGGGGACAAGGGGAGACTGTTGAGAGGAGAGTACATGCATAAAGCAAAAATACTCATGGTGGTGGGAAAACTCTAATGCACAGCACTGTGCTTCTCTCCACTAACCAGTAAATCCAGAACTTTTTCAGAGCCAGAGCTCTGCAAATCCTCCAGCCTTTGCCAGGGCACCATGCCCTTGTTCTGACTCCATTTATGGTAATTGTATTACTTCTCTTACAAAGAAGTCCTTCTACAAATCCCTATTTTTGGCCCAGTTCTGATGCCACCTCTTATTTTGAGCATCAATTTAGCACAACTCTCCATGTGCTGCTGGTGCCTATCAACTTCCAAAATAATTCTCCATGTCTGAGACCTCAGTGCAGCACTACACTGTGAACGGGGATGTGCTGTCATTCTCCAGAAAAGCCACAGCAGCGAGAGGGTGACCCTGCTGTGCTTGTCTTGCCTGCTGGAAACCTCTCCCAGAGCACAACTGGTTTCCCAGGCATCTTTGAGTTCCTGGAATATGGTATTTCTTCTCCTGCTGTTTCTAACTCTTTCTGCAGCAAAATCAATAAATAAAGAATGTTAATCCAAATCTAACCAGAGCCATCACAAACAGCGATTTCTTTCCATCCATCTTTCCCCACCTGGGTGCTGTGGGTCCAGCAAAAAGAGAGGCCATAGGAGGGAAGAAAAGCCCCCATCTCCTCCAGCCATTCCTGCAGGCACATTCCCATGCCTGGGATCACGAGGTGCCAAAGGAGCGAGCAGTGCTCACGGCAATGGCCTTTGCAAGAACATAACCTCAAGGAGGGGGAAAGAGAGCATTAGTTTTCAGAGCAAGTAAACACTATGACTCACTTTTATTTCCCAGGCATCCTCACTGATTCAGTCCTGAGGGAAGGAAAAAAAAAAAAAACAAACCACCACAGGAAGTTTTTCTACCAACCTTTCTAAAAGAATCCAGTATTGGATATGCCAACTTTTCTTCACCTAGATAATGCCTCTGACACCAGCACCATTAATCTTATATGAGCCTCAGCAGTTCTTGTAAGGCTAGGACGTAGGACTCTGCCCATCACAGAAACTTTAGGCAATTAAGGTACATTCAAAACAGCACAGCCACTCTGAAGTCTGCAGAAAAGTCACTTTTTCTGATCAAGCTTCCTAGTTGAAGGCTGCTGAGCAGAATTTACTCAGTTTCCCTCCTGCAGGTAGTCCCAACAGCTCTGCCACATGAACTACAGCCAGGCTCAGCTTGGGTTTGGCTCAGATGGGCCCTAAACTGGAGTCACAGTTAACTCATTTTTCCACTTGAGTGTGTGGCACAATCAAAAACTACTCTGTTTTATTTTGCATTAGAGTTTGGGCATGCCTTCTCGCTNGAAAAAAAAAAAAAAAACAACCACCACAGGAAGTTTTTCTACCAACCTTTCTAAAAGAATCCAGTATTGGATATGCCAACTTTTCTTCACCTAGATAATGCCTCTGACACCAGCACCATTAATCTTATATGAGCCTCAGCAGTTCTTGTAAGGCTAGGACGTAGGACTCTGCCCATCACAGAAACTTTAGGCAATTAAGGTACATTCAAAACAGCACAGCCACTCTGAAGTCTGCAGAAAAGTCACTTTTTCTGATCAAGCTTCCTAGTTGAAGGCTGCTGAGCAGAATTTACTCAGTTTCCCTCCTGCAGGTAGTCCCAACAGCTCTGCCACATGAACTACAGCCAGGCTCAGCTTGGGTTTGGCTCAGATGGGCCCTAAACTGGAGTCACAGTTAACTCATTTTTCCACTTGAGTGTGTGGCACAATCAAAAACTACTCTGTTTTATTTTGCATTAGAGTTTGGGCATGCCTTCTCACTTCTGGTACAATAAATTAAAAAACAGAGGGGGGAAATAATCATCATGGCTCTCTGCAGAGCACTTGTGGTAGGCAGCTGTTAGCAGGCACCGAGTTTTATAGCTCTAATGTTCACTTCTTTTTTTTTCCCCAAACCTTCAAAATACTGCACATTGCTCAGCTTTCCTGAAACCTCTCCAAAGAGTGGTGCAACCCTCCTCCTCTTTCCTTCTTCATGTCCCCTTGAGCCACCACCCTGCCCAGCAGATCCCATAGGCTCTCTGGGCTGCCCTAGATGGAAACAACCCTTCCCAGCCTCCAAATTTTAACTGCTGTTTGGTTCAAGTGTCCACACTATCCTGTTTGCTCAACTGACACCAGTGCTGACTTCCTTGTTCTCTGGCCTTGAATGCTGTGGGCATTGAGCAATGTAAATGCCACCTTCCCCAGCTGGCCCCGTGCATCTTTTCTACTGCTGGAGGCATGGTCAAAATCTTCCTAAGACAGCAGCATCTCTCTATTCCTCATCACCCTCAGTCATTGAAATGAGACTCTCCCCATGCATTTACCAAAACTGTCCCCAGCCTCCTCTCCTTACACTAGAATTAATACTTAAGTGCTGAAACTTTTGATTATAATCAAACATGAGAAAACCATCTCAAATATCCTTAGAGCACCTTCCAGTACCTACAGGGGGCTACAATAAAGCCAAGGAGGGACTTTTCCAAGGGCACAGAATGAGAGGATAAGGGGTAATGGCTTCAAACTGACAGAGGTCAGGTTTAGATTAGATATAGGGAAGATATTACTCCCTACTATAGTGGGGAGGCCATGGCACAGGTTGCCCAAAAAACCTGTGGCTGCCTCATCCCTGAAAGTGTCCAAGGCCAGGCTGAATGGGGCTTGGAGCAACCTGGGATAGGGGAAGGTGTCATCATCCATGGAAGGGTGTTGGAATGAGATAAAGTCCCTTCCAACCCAAATCACTCTACGATTCTATGAAAAATCTGGGAAAATACTACCAGTTTCTTCCTTTGGGAGTAGTTTATTATTTTGACCCTACAAGCCTTATGTGCAAACAACATTTACTCAACATAAATATGTATCTAAAGAAAAAAAAACCCAATTATTTATGAAAAGCAACATACACATCTGGTTGCTTCGCTGCTTCTAGTTTTTCTATATCCTGGACATCATCAGGAAATGAGCACCCAGGAAATGAGGTTGATATATCTTCTCAGCTTTCTGGATGCTATTTGTGATAAGAACCGAACAAGTACATGGGATTACTTACTCAAAAATTACTACCTTGGGGGATGCCATTAGTCTCTGGATATCAGGGGTGCCCTGCCCAGTTTAGATTTTTTGCAAGATTTTCTGGTCACAGCTGGGGCTTCCTGAAATACCTGACACAGCACGATCAGATCCAGAAGCTTCTTGCATTTTATTTACTACTGCTAAGTGCACTAGTAAGAGGAGGAGAGGAAGAAAAAAAAAAAAAGTGAAATTAACCTGCCCAGCATCAAAAAAAACCCAGTCTTGGAGTCTTTGAAAACAAAGATATGCCCATACTCAGGCTTCTGGTTTCCCGGCCCCTCAGCTGGGGTTCGATATATAAACACCTTTGAAGTGGCCCGTTTTTCCCGAGGGGAAGGATACCAACTCAGAGCATTCCTGTACAATCCACAGCCATGGGTGCTGTCAGCCAGCCCCTTCCCTGTGAATCAGTGCCTGTGCCAGCCAAATCAATAGCAGTCTGTGCACAGACAGAGCCCGTGACACTCCAAGCCCAGAGCTGGCAGCGGGGGCTCAACGTTGTGCTTCAGTCCTAAAAGGTTTTCTCTCACTACGAGCCCAGAGAAGGTTAAAACAAACCCTAGCTGAGGCAGGAAGGAGAGTGGAAGGCACTACACAAATGTATGCGTTGCCTGGAGCATCCTCGTGCTGCAACAAGGGATGCTCACTGCCTCTCCCTGGGAGATCAGAGCTACAGGATGATCTGTTTCTCCAGGTTTTATCTCAATTAGAGAAAACTGGTTTGCAGAGGTCTAGGAGAGCATAATCAGCATGCTGTGCCTCATATTAGAGATCTAGGTCTGTGGTGCTACTTCAGAAAGGTCAGAGTTATATGGTGTATAACAATGAGCCCATTGTTCTTGCTATTGAATAGGGGCCACTTTTGAATTTTGGTATCGATGAAATAATGAAAGGGCCATTTCCACAGGAAATCACAAGAATTAATCAACCAGAACACAAGGACCCTCATATCCTCCTTTCAAGCAGGGATTTCACTTTCAACTCAAGGACATCCTAATTCTCATACCTGGAGCACCACGTCTCCAACAGACAACCTTATTTCAGGTTTTCATGCAGGGAAAGAGGCAGTGAAGCTCTGCATGCATATTGCTGTGCGTGAACTCACCCACCAAAGTCATGTTTATTTATTAATATGCATCCCTTCCCAAAGCACACTCGTTCAAGGTTTTTCAGCTACTCATTGTAGCTAATAGGTCTTATCTTTCCTACCTGCCTGGTGGATTAGGCACCAACTTTTCTTTCAAGACAGAAGCCAAGTAACCATGACTACATTTAGAAACAGGTCTGCAGCCTCCAGACTTTTTCACTGATCTTGAAAGGCTGCTCTGGTTTATAACTTTTAAATTGCATTGCTCTTCAACTCTAAAATGTAATTAATTTACAGAAACGACCTTCATTTCACCTAAAAACAATTTCTGAAACGTTTCTAAGGCAGATGTCACTTGAGACTCAGGATGCAAGGATGTCTCAGACGGTTTTCCCTGGAAAAGCAAAAAGACTTTTCTCAAATACTTTTAAACACAACTCTCACTTTTGCTTTCAGGGATCACATTCCCCCATATGATAATCATTGCCCCAAGACTCCTCTTCTTTGGAGAGGGTAAGAAGAGAGACAGAAACAGCAGAACTCAATCAGCAGAAGAACAAGCTCCTCAACCAGAGGAGAAGCTTTTGAAGGGTCTGGAGAAAAAACATATTAATCCTCATCAAAACAGGAATGAGACAGAGCCGCTTGCTCCAAATAACGCAGAGTGGTGGAGCTACCCACAAAATAAGGGGTGTAAGTCAGGATTTGAAGTCTGACTTAGCTTAAGCTTGGTTTAAGCTACTGGATAGAAAAATATTATCTTTAATAGGCTTCAGTGAATCCCAGCCACATTATCCATCCACAGATTTTGGGTACTGAACAGTTCACGGCTCTAAACCTCTTTAACAGCAGAAAGATCCTTGTATTTATGCAACAGCTTTAAAAAGCCAACATTTGTTTGGGCATACAAACATACTTAAGTCTGTTCTTCAAACAGCAGTTGATGAAAACAGTGCTTCTCAATTAAACCAGCATATATTAACATTTATTAATTTCCTCTCATTCCTTTGGTTTAGTCTCGGGGTGACAAATAGGCCATGAAGAAATCAGTCAGCTCCTCATGCCACAGGTGCAAAGGAAGCACAGGAGGTTCTGCTGGAGCCATGGACATGTGTTTTGCAGCAAAGTGCGGCCAGGACAGGGAGGACTCCGTGTTCCCTTACAGCACAATGTCACAGGTCTTAGCTCAGGGCGGGACACAGCTTTGGGGAAACTGTGGCAGGTTCAAATCAGCGATTCCCTTTACATTTGCAACATGACTCATCATGATGGTCACACACTTGGGGGCCAGACCCAGCCAGGGCTGACTGATCACCTGCAGCAGTGGGGCAATGCAGGCACCAGTGGCTGCAACTCTTGGCTCTTCCTTCACAATATAACTACTCCCTCAGCCGGAAAAACACCTTCTTCTGCCACAGTTCGGGGGCAGAATTCCCCCCAGCAAAACATTCAACCTGTGCCACAACTGCACATGCCAATTCTCGTCAGAATAGACCCAAGCAAAACCAAGGGTTATTTTGGCAGAAAGAGCAACAACTCTGAATAAGCAAAATTACTTCACAGTGCAGTCTGAACCTACAGCACATTGGGAGATAAGTAGGTGCTCCTAAGTTCATGTGCTGCCTGGTAGATGTCATGCCATGGGATAGCACTCCACACAACTTATTTTAACCCCCCAAAGCAGCCCAGGTTTACCTCTGACACCCTGAAATCCAGAAAGCTGCTCAACACACTTAAAAAAAACAGAAGTGGCACAAAAATAGGTGCTAAGACATTGCTGGCCGGTGAGAAGGTGCTACTGCAAAAGCCCTCCGGACACACTCATTGCTACAGTTACTCCAGTTACTTATTGCTACTCCATCACATCATGGGAACATGACAAAGCCAAGATGCATGAAAACAACAAACAAAAATCCAGCCTGTGATGTGCTCTAGATCTTGACTCACCCATTAAAATGCAAATGTAAAATTTGCCTTTTCCTTTTTCTAATGAAGGGTTTCAAATCCAGCCCCAGTGTTGCCTCTAGTTCACTGCTGTTTGCAGAACAAAGACACTGCAGTGCATAGTGCCAGAAACATTTCCACAACATAAAGTGACTGAAAGGAAAAGGTGTTTCAGGAAAAAAAAGGGAGTAACATGTTTACTGTATAAGGACACAGTGTATACACCGAAGAAGAAAACAGAACTGAAGCGCTCTTTTCTTTCTTTCTCCTAAAGTCAAGGAGGACAGAAACCCTCTCTCTATCAAAGTAAGTAGCCTTGCTTTCCAGAGAGCACCAAAAACTGCTGTCACTGAAAAACATAAACTTGTAAATGACCAGAATATATCTTGTCCTCCAAGAAAAGAGAGTGTCAGAGTTTTAAGGTCTCGTTGAGAGTCATGAGAGCATGTTCTCCCTTTCCTTTAAATTGCCAGGAAAACTGTAAACCTGATGTATAGTGTCATCTAAAAATACCAAGGCTTGCAGCCATCAAAAGCACTGCAACACAAACTTGAATATTTGATTCCTAGAAGCAGCCACATAACAAGATAAGTGAACATACCTACCTATGAGTGCAGAGTAAACTCATAACTGCATCATTTATAATTCTGCCCCCAAGCTCCTGTATTTCAATATATAAAACATAAAGATAATCTCCACAGTCTCTCTCTTCAAAACTTAACAAAAAAATGTCAGAGCTAAATGAATGCATGCTATACCCATTCAGTAGGTTATTTCCTATCTTAAATTGCACAGTGAGTTTTGATTTCCCCAGTGGAGGTGGTACTTCCCTGTACCAGCTCAAACAAGGAGGTTGCTGGCCTACAGCCATGAAACCTCCCTAACCATTATACCAACAAAGAGGGGAGATTTTGGCCAACTGGTGTGATTGCTTGCCATACAAATTGGGAAAGCCAAGTTATTAATGATAATAAAGAAGCAACACAAAATTAGGGGGAGCAGCGCCTTGTTCCCAATTAAGTCAACAGCCGTTTTATCACTAACTGTGGTGGGATAAGAACACGAGTAATGGTAATTAAATTCTTTTTTTCCTTTTTGAAGTTCGGGCTATAGTATATTAATTTACTGTTCATTTGACAGGACATTCTGGATGCAATTGATTTAATGAGGAGAATCAGAGGAAGAAACAAATGAGGCAGGACAGCAGCAGAAGGTTCATAGTGGGTTGAAAAGAGGAGAGAAAAGCAGGGATGTGATTATCTCTGTACATGCCTGTAAGAACGTAACTTGAGCAAAAAGAAAGACTCTACAAAGCTGATAGAGCTGTAAGATGGGAAACAGTTTGTTTCCCTCAGACAAAATCAGATCAAGTGGATTTAGTATGGAGGTTTCCCCAGTATCTCAGGGCGCAATAATGAGCAGAGAGGATGTCAGGCAGTAAAAGGCTGTCCAGCATGAGCAGCATGCAAGGAGATGTACTCCCTCATCTGTCACTCTTGCATCCCGTTGGATGGAAATATCCCAGTGCAGGAAAAGGAGTGATCAGAGTCACTCCTTTCCCCACATTGGACATGTATGTCCTGGGGTGCATGTGCACCACCCAGCTCCAGGCCCCTTTCCCTGCACCTACATTAGCACTGCCAAGGTACCTAAAATATAAAACAAAGCAGCACCCAGGCCCCAACACCTGCAGCACATGCACTTGGGGAATTTACTGCTGACCAGATCCAACCCAATCCTGTGAACTAAATGCTTCCGAGCAACCAGAGAACCTTATTTGGAGCACATCACCCAGTGGGGTTTCAGCCCAAAGAAATTGAGCACAGGTATCTTGAGGCAGCTCCACACCAGAAGCCCAAGCCCAATAAGTGAGAACAGGAAATCTAAATCAAAAACACACTCCAGATGTGACCTGGAATAGCAACAAGAAAAAACTTCTTCCTAGGAAAAAACACAGCTGTATTACAGGGAGGCCTAACTGCTGGGTGCTGCCCGAGGCTGACCTGCCCAAACACCAAATGCAGCTGTGTGAAATTGGCTGTAATTTTTAATTACACTGAAGAATGCCCTATCCACAATCATGTGAAGAGAGCCAGCCTGGGCAGATAACAGCACGTACGGCTGCTCAGTAGCCATTCAACAGATTGTACATCGATCCCTACATGAGCAATCACAGTAATTTACCAGCTTGGACACTGCAATGGCAAACACTTTCCATTTTGGAGGACGCCAGAATACACCAAATTTATTTTTTTTTTATTCTGCAGTATTGAGCTTGTTACAATAACAGCAGTCAGAGCCTCTGTACCAACTCCTTTCACCCTCAGATAATGTACCCTGCTCTGCTGTACCAGAAATGGATGTGCTATTCAGCTCTTTGATTTATTCGGGTAATATCAATTCAAGCTGATTGCAACCTACTGAAATGGCAAGTACTGGACACACATTCAAATTTAACTATCTGTTGTGACACAGTGATAAATTTAGACTGGCTCCAGGACCAGTGTTTGTCTCTGTACGTCACTTCACAGCAATGCTCTACGCCAGTGAAAACCTTACTTAAATTGCTTCTGTGTCACTTTTTCCCAAACTTAGCCTTTTGAAGAGCACTAGAAAATTCTGCAGAGGTGAGAAAAGTGTTGTTAACACTGTCTGGACACACAGAGCCATCACTACTACACATTGACTTTGCCTGCCCCACTCTGGAACATTTCCACCATTTTTCTGTAAAACACACACATATGAACAGAGAAGAAGTAATTAAAGAAAAAGGACATCTAACACTACAAAGTCAATACCTACAATAATTCTAGATGGTTTTCAAGGCTGCTCACTTAATAAAGCGAGCACCAGAGGCTGAGAAAGTTCCTTGCGGGGGATTTGCAAAGTGCCACTTCTTCCCCTCCCAGATCCACTGGTGCTGGAAATTCCTCTCACATGCCACCCATGGGCTGAAAATGCACTCGCACTTGTAATGTATTCTCTGTTATACTGTCCTTTACTCCAGCTTTGTTCACAAGGCATGGAGATCCTGGAAGCACCATCCAAATCCTTCTCAGCAGCAGACAGCTGACTTCACGTGGGTGGTTTAGTGGGCAGTGTACTGAATTTCCACCCTTCTGTGACTCAGGTAGGAACACCATGAAAAATTAATTCATCTTTAGACATTTGTCCCCAAAGGCAAATTGTTTTCTCTGTGCAGCTCACAGAGCTATCAGAGCACCACACAAATCAATGTTCTCCATTATCAGGGCAACTAAACCCATTAAAAAAAAACCCAACAAACCAACACAAAACCTGCACCTTACATTTCCTGCATGTGTTTTCACATATGCTACGGCTCTGCATGCTTAAGCAGCAAATAAATCAGTTCTGCACACAAAGGTTTCAATGCAGGAACACACTAATAGACAATTTACTCACTATGTGGTCTGTGCAGTCAAAGACGTGTAAGAAAAGCTTTGATTTCTCAGGTTTGCTCCTCTCAGGATCCAGCAATGCACAGCAGTCAGGCATGTGGCAGCCAGGAATGCAAGGATGGTATTTGGCAGCAAGGCAAACATGGATACTTCTGTCTGCTCCTACATCAGCCTGACCAGCTCACTCCCACGTACAAAATCACACATGTATAGGAGAAAAAGGAATGACCTTATAAAAATTTCCATCTCCTAACAACACAAGAACTGCAGACAAAACTCAAAATATCTTCTGTGAGATGTTTTGGATGATAGTTGTCTATTTGCCTTTCATACTAGAAGTTCACAGGGGAATTTTACGAGAAAGATTTCTCTCTGTAGTATTTGCAGTCTGCTGTTAGAAGAGAACATGCATGTCAGTGCTATACCCATGACATGGCAGATCACTCTATGCAACCAGACATGCAAAAATCATATTAACATATGGTAAGTAAGGAAACATTATCTCAGGTTACACTGAAAATACAGTTGGTAGCAGAGTATTAGATGGGAAATTCTTCTTTAGAGCAGAGTAGCTGAAAAGTTCATGCAGTGATGTATCAAAGGCAAGGGCAGTTATTGCCTTGTTTCCATAAAACCAGAGTCCTCACTCTGGCACCATCATCTCACCCAACTTTTCTTCCCAGCTGGTAGGCCACTTAACCCCACAAAGAGGCTGTTGTTTGTTGTTTCCCAACAAAGAGGTGAGGAATAACAAACATAAAACTCTTTGTAGGAGGTGCAGCCAGTAAGGGAATAAGACAAACTCACAATCATGCTTTTACCCACTGTAATTGGCTTGTGGTAGGTAAAGAAAATAGAAGAACAATTCCTCCCATGCTGCATCTCCCCCAGGTGACAGCCTCTCCATGCTTCACCTCTCCACATCAATGTGATGCATCGTTCTCTGGCACTGAGCACACACAAACAGCAAGTGCTGTCTGTTCTAGGATCATTCGGAGATGTGCCGATGCCAGAGCAAGGTAAGTTACCACTGTCTTTAATTCCTACTGGGTACAATGTTGGAAACAATGAGGATCAAACGGGCAGTGCAAGGTCTGCAGGCAAACAGACATGGCATCTATTATCTCAGCAGAGATTCTCCAAATTGCGCCTGAAAAATTATCCTCAGGACAGTCTGCCCTGCCAGGATCTCCCAAATGTGTTTTCCTGCCAAAATAACTCAGGTCTACAATGGAGCAGGAAGAATACCACTGGCCTAAGGATTTCTGCAAAACTTAACAGATTTCTCCTTGTGACTGAACAGCATGCACCTTTTGTAATGCCAAAAAGGAACAATCTCTGAGCACTTCTTGAAAACCATCCCTCAGGTGAGTCACAGAAGGAAAAGGACCCCATCATAAACTCTGCAGGTGCCAAGTGAGAGAAAGTAAAGCTAAGCCAGCAAAAGTAACACCCATCACACAGCAGGGCTGGGATATTCACAGAGCCAAGCCCTGGGGATGAGATACTCCCAAGAACCACCTCATGAATCCCACACTGTTTTTTTATTATGGAACAAAGGGTACACTTTCTTACCCTGGCATTAGACAATAGCAGTGCCTGGGCTTTGCCATGGAGACACCATCAGGAGATGAGACCTTAAGGTTACCACTTCCCCCACCCTGGTCCTTCACTGGAAGGACTTGAAAAGCACTGGGAGAGCTCCCCATGTGGACTACTCAAACACTGTGGCTTGCAAAGAGCAGGTCAGCTGAGCCCAGCTAACTCTTTCCATCTGTCTGTTCTTGTGAGCCATTTGTCTCCAGCAACTTTGCACAGATTTGTTGACAGTTGGCTTCCCACTCTTTAAACTACTAAAAGAGTAAAAAGGAGAAGCCAATCACTTAGGACAAAAAATGTCGTTTATACAGTCACTTACAGAGAAAAAGCCTCTGAACTTAGATTAACATAGCTAGATCCTTCACCAGCCAGTGCCTTACCAATTTGGAGGGACCATTTGGGTCTACTGCTCTTATCCCCAACTACCTCCTCCACCACCACCATCTCCTTTTGGCAGCAAATAGCCCCTGGGCATCATGTCACTCCAGACTCCATCACAGAGACACCTCATCTCCTTTTTTTTGAATCCTCCTCTCATTTCCTTCCATTTCCCCTCCATCTTCCCTTCTTCCTTTCATACAACAGCTAACAGTGTTTCCAACAGTGTTTCCCTCACCTAAAGCCTACTTTCTGCTCATCAGGAACATGGGAGTAAGTCCCTGTTATGCGGTTTACTTTAATTATATTATTTAGCAACCAGATGTCTCTGTAAGCTGTGAATTCTTCCATGCAGAGTATATTCCTTGACAATCAAGGGAGAAAAAGTTGCAACTCCAGCTGTGACGGAAGGAACTCAATTTGTTTCCATTGCTAGGTGCTTATTAAACACCTCCTTACTAAAGAAACCTCCAAATAAATATATCAGTACATTTATTTTCATTGCTTATGGGGGCGTCACGGTGAAAATAGGATTTGGAGAACAAACTACAGCCTAAGATTTGAGTGCCACACCACGAGGATGCCATGGCCAATGATGCTAACAGCTACTGCAGGGAAGGGAGCTGCTAGATGCAATCAAACACTACCACTGAATACTGAAATTCTAAGTCAACTGAATATTGATTACATTTTTAGTGCTATCATTAAACCTCTTGAAGATATTGTAATATCATTCCTCAGCTCCTGGAGAGCACCTACTGTCAGGGAGGTGATGTGCAGCAGTGATTACCCACACGGCAGCACACAGTGGGCTCAGACAGATGATTGCTGCTCATCCCCTCCCGGCAGGAACAAGGAGACATTGAGCACAATGCGGGGGAGGGGGGGAAATAGCTCCTCTTCTGCTAAGTGCTAATTTGGGTAATGGATACAGGCATCGGAGGCTATGGAAACAGCTTCCACCTGATGCAGTCTGTGGCTTCACACATGAGCCGGCTCTTTGGATTTTCTCATTGCATTACTGCTTTCAGAACAAATTGTCTTATTTTTATCCAGAGGTCATACCTCGATGGCCTCAGTTCAGTTTATCTATTAGTTACTCCATGCCTCTCAGGCTAAAAAATGAAGGTAAGTCCGAGGACACAGCTTCAGATACAGCCGGAGCAGCAGCTCTGGTCTCCTGCCCACACCAGCTGGGGCAAAGCAAACTGCCTACCCAAGCACTACCAGTACCCCATGGTTCTGAGCAGGGATCAGGCCATGCCATGGGCAGATGAAGGGATTAGAGAGTGAGATCAGACCACAAGAGAGCTGCAGATGGGGCAGCAGCCACACGGTACCCAGGTGACCCTTGCCCACTCACAGAAACAGGCAATGCAGGGCCATAAGACACAGCCAGACTTCGAGCAAGCTGGGAAGAGAGGAGAAAGGAGCCTGACTGAAGAGATGATCAAAGGAAAAGACAGCAAAATGACAACAGCAGCTGTGTGAGCACATGAGCCCTTGGCAGCATCTCCAGGAGCGTTTGGCTCCCAAAGTGCCAGAGCCACACCACAGGGCACTGAGCCCCAGCTCCAGCACAGCAGTGAAACATGTGCAGCTGCCTCACTGGGGCCTCCTGTCAGGAGGCTTTTTTCTAAACCAGGGAATAATACATCTCGTGTAACATAATTTACTGCACAATTTCACAGCAGTTCTAGAAAAACTCACCCTGGTGTCAGTGTGATTACCAGCCACGACCTCCGAGTCTATCTTTTTAGCTGGATGCTGGGTTGTGCTATTTCATCCATAATCGTACCACAGGAGAGATCAGTTGTTTCAATTCTTTTTTTTTCCCAATTACCCTTCCCCATCATTTATTAAATCAATGCAGGATGCTTATGATTAATAAATTACATCACAAAATAATGCATTTTTTTTCAGCACAGAAGTAAAAATATGACCTACAATTGTTGGGCAATCTCTCCCCCACCTGGAGGCTTTCACAAGGCAGGTGCCTGCACCCATCAGCAAGGACTCACTAAAAACCAAAGATTTCCAGGGTTGTCACAAGCCCATTCCACCACTTCCCCACAATTCAAAGAGCAGCAGAATGCTGGAAAGAACTGCTTTAATTATTATCATCAGTCTCCTAGACAATGCACTTAAGAGATTTAGCTGCTGTAAACACTTCCTTGATAGCAGATAAGGAATCTGCTGAAAGAGGGTTTTGGTGGGGAGGGGTTTATCTCAGGTGAGTCTGGGGAACACACAGCTCCAAACCAGCCAGAAAGCAGCAAGAGTGCACATGAAAAACCTCAGCTGGCTTTGTCCTGTTGTGGTGAAGGTCCACCAGGGATGTGTTTGGAACAGGTACCATCATTCTTTTCTCTTTATTTCTCAGAATCCTCTCCCAGACCCCAGCAGCTCACGAAGCAGAACCTCCTGAGCCACAGGTTGTTTCTCTGCATTTAATGACTCTCTAAGGAATTTCCTTCTATGAACGTGTTCCTTGCTGTATTTCAAAACTTGTCATGGATTTGAGCGGTGTTTAAACGAACTTGGGAACTTGGGCTTAAAGCTGTCACCACCATAAATAAGTGATTGATTCCAGCAACGAGTTGTTCCTACTCCTGTTAGAGATGAATTTAGCCCTCACCATTTACTGCAGACAGATAAACCAGCATTCCTTGAAAAGGCAGCTGGACTTAGTGGCTTCCCATGTTTTGGGCCAATTCCCTGCTTTCTGCAAAAACATCATCGAAGCAGCCAACCTCCTCCTGCTCCCCTCTCACAGCTCTTCATACCTGGAAAGCCACAAGGAGACAGCTTTCCCAGGGTGAAATGGGGAAGGAGCCCCAATCCCTGCACCTGCTGCAGGTGCTCAACTCAAAAGCCATTTTCTCGGAGATATTTGCATTGGTAGGTCCACACACGTGGCTGATGCAAACTGACATTCCATTAAAAAGCCAGGAAAAATATCTAAACACCACTTTGTACAATACCACTGAGTTCCACCTACATCCATTTCAGAACACAATGACCACAGCAGAGAACTCACAAGAAAGTCACCAGGCTGAAGAAATCTGTAAAACCCTAAATCTGCACCTCTCTGCCCACATCCCTTGCTTTGCACCTTTGTTTGAATAAAAGATGCATTAACTTCCCTGGTTAAAAAGAGAAACAGTCAAGCATCAACAGCAGGGACATTTTAGCCAGAGGTAAATGTATTTTTAATCAGCCTCCAGGCTACCAGTTTCTGTGTACCAACCATGAAGCCGCTTCTGGCTGGGTGATTCAAAGTGTTGCCCATTTACCAACAATATCACTGTGATCTTTGTGTTGGTGAATCCTGCACTGACCCAGTGTGAGCATGTGTGTACTTTTATCCCTCCTGCAGCATGGTGGCACGTGTCTGCCTGCTCATACACAGCACGTTTCAGCAAAACAGCAATAACAGCTCAGAAGGTAACTCTGAGCCCTTTATTCTGAAGGCAAACAGGTGAAGATGAATGATGATACACAGAAAAGGGGGAGACACCAGCTCATGCTGCTGCCAAACCTCCCAGTGACTCATTTTCAATGAAACACAGAGCTTGACTTTTAGTACAGGCAATGCTAAAAACAGTTAAACCATGCACAGAAACTCTAAAGCAAAAGAGGCAGAGTAATCTCTTGGAGCATCTTGAAGGAGGGCTGAGAAACCAGTGCCTGAGCTTGAGCTGCCACATCCCCAGAAGTCCTCCAAAGCCACCCCCAGCATCACTGCCTCTGCTCTCTTCCCAGGTACAGGGTGTTTTGCCAAAGATTTTTTTACAAATGTGCAAAATGTTTTTTCCCAGGTGTTCCCAACTGGAAACTTTCATCTATTAACAACATGCACTTCTGTCTCCAGTCTCTTGACTCCTGCTAGTAAGACAGTCTTGGTCAGCAACTTCACAGCTTGGGACAACCTGCTTTTGCAGGGCTAAACACTGCAGAGAAGAACTGAAAAAGCTGATGAGCAGACACACACTCTCCCTCGAGATTTCTATTTTCTTCCTTTAAAAGGGAAGAAACTAAAAGAACAAACAAAACCAATTTCTTTTCTTTTTTTTTTCTGCAAAGCCAGCTAAATCAGCTCCTCCAGCACTAGTTCATCATCCCAATTTACTATAGCAAAATATGCTGTAGCCATTTAACAGGTCCAGAAGTATTGTCTGGCTTCTTCCAGGATGGAAACAGAACCAAGACCACAAACACAAGGCTAGGAGCAGACCTCAAAGCCAGGACACACCAGTCTAGGAATGCAAGCAGAAGCCAGTCCTCCTGGATCAATTCAGCAACTACCAGCCCAATTTCATGACTATACAGCTTCAAAAAACGTAAATATGCCAGTTAATTTCCCAACACACCTTCCCCACCCCATAGATCAGATCTGACACAATCACAAGGGGCTCCCCAAGGCCTGTGAATTACTATGGCAGATGTACAGGACCCTATGATTGGGTGCTACAGAGGATGGAAATATTTTATCTGAACTTAAAAAGCATGGGATTATCAGAGGGAGTTCACTCCAAAAAGTAACAGTTTTATTCTTGTACTTTTCTACCACCACCTTGAATTTAACAATCTCCAATTAGATGGAAGAGCAAAAACATCCTCCAAGTGTACTGGGATAAAACTACCTTAGTCAGGCCATTTCTATATTTCTTGAGTGTAACTCAATGTGAGTTGCTCTCACATTGCTTAAAATGTGTCCAGCTGCTTTTTGGCGTAGTTTCACAGGCACAGGTTGCTCCATAAAATCACCATCAGGAGAATGCTAAATCCCAGGCTCCTGCTTAGGGCTCTGTCCTGGGTGCCAGGATGGTGCCAGGCACACAGCTTTGCCACAAACCTTTTAGAAAAGCAGTTAGTTATCTCTGATGTAAGACACCTTCCTTCCTCCACTTTGACTGATAATCTGATGCTGCACCATCACACAAGAGCATCTCAGTGTTTTAGACAGCAGCATAAAAATTTACAAGTGGAAAAGAAAAAAAAACATAAAAACACCTTGGTGGCAGAGAGACTTCCAGTTCAACAAGACTGTTCTAATGTTTTCATGTTTCTCTGCCACATCATATCACTTTTTTTTTTGTTCTTTAAAAGCACCTGAGATTTCATGCTGTAAGGACTAGGACAAAGTGGAGAGTTTACCCCTTCTACAAGCAACTTGACAGGCACAGGGACAATGGTGTTACCTGCAGGAGTTATTTAATCCACTTTGTAAAGGTTAGGACAAAATTAAGATCAAACTTCCATGTTCTTGACACTTCCTTTTGCTCTTTTTTTTTTTAAGGTATTTTCAAGAAATTATTGCTGCAATAAAGGAAAGGACAAATACATGTCAGCAATAGAAAACAACTTTATATTCCTGCTGTGACAAATGGGCCGTGCCATGGTGCATCCCTGGTCAGAGGGGACGCCCCAGCCCAGCCCCACTTAATGGCAACTTTCCTTCCTTTCCTGCCAGGCTAAGTTTCCATCTGGAGATTTGATATTTGCCTTCATGGCTGCTTCTTAATCAAATAGGGTACTTTCAGAATGAAATTACCGTGGCTGTATTACAGACATAAGACACCTCACTTCAAGGGCATAAGCCAACCGTTAAATGATGGACATTAGAAAGAAACTTTTCCTTGTGAGCAAGTTATTACATCCCAGCGGTGCCACTCACATTTCTGCTTGGAGAACAAGACTTTTGCACCTCCCTGTGCACCTGCATTCCTACCTGACACATGGGACTTGCTCTTTTTTCCCCACAGGGAGGTGTCTGTAAGCTGGGAGCTGTAAGCTCCAAGCCCCTGACCCCCTCCTGCAATGTGTTTCCCCTTGCAGAAAAGAAAGTGGGGGTCACAACTATGGTAGAAGACAAGACTGTTTATATTTAGCAGCTCAAAACCAATTTCCAAAGGGGCTGTAGTCCTCCAAGCCTGGCCATACACAAAGGAAGCCCCAAGAGCTTCACCACTGCTCTCAGCCCCATCAGAATGAAGCTCCACATTTGTTTCTGGATCTCAGAGGTACCTGATTTCAATTCTCAGGAATGTACTGTGATTTGAGACAGCTGCCCTCCCTGGAGAACCCTGGCTGCCCTCCCTACTACAGCCATATGCCACACCTCTTTGTTGTAGCCACATTTTAGGATCGTGAAACCACCCAAAACTTGCCCCAGCTGCTGCCCACCAGCCCATGTGCCCACCATGGGTCAGATCTCCTGTAGAGTACCAAGAACTGCTGTGTCTGGGGAATATTTACCAAGACCAGAGCAAGGAGGAGAGGCTCCTTCCACGGCACTAACTTCATTCAAAACACCTTGAAACCTCCACACTGTGACAGGCTCCAGATGAATACAGTCCTGTTACACGCACAAGGTAAAGCAAGTGGTTCAGCTGGGGAGGCAGGGACTGAGCTATACAAGATCAAGTTATGAGCCATCATTTTTAGTGGCATTTCTGTGTAGTTACTTTCAAATTATCCATTATCCCAAGTTTTCTTTTCCTCCCAGCTTGAAGATAATTCAAAAATAACTTGATTACACACACTTCCCATCAGTGGAAACAGTACTGAAGGGGGGGAAAAATGTTTTCCTTGTTACTGTCTAGTGCTCAATTTTCTGATTTGATTTTTTCACGCATTTAATACAGCTTGTTAAGTAGCAATATAATCAAGAATGGCAAGTACAGAGACCAGTTTTACAGCAATTAAATCATCTCTAAAGAAACCAGCAATACAATGAGCTGGAAAGAAAATCTGATCTTGCCAGAATTCCGTTTGTTTTAAAAAGGACAGACCTGTTAGAAAGGGCACTGATTAAATCAGCTGAAGCACTGTATAAAATAATTGAGTTGGGGGAAAGGGGCTAGTTAATTATTATGCTATAAACATTACTACTGCAAACCTAAGTATCTGCAGAGATTATCACTGGGTGTTGGTTTTTCCAGCGGTGAATCTGCAAGATCTCCATCCGAAAACAACAGGTTTCTATACTAAATATATAGATATATATACACACACCTCTGTGTGTGCATGCAATATCCTGGGACACAGAGCCCTGTCCACACTAGGGAGGCTCCTTCTCCAACATTTATCCCTGCTGGAGCTGGTGGGTGAGAACACTGGTATTTCTTCTTCCTGGTGCAGCTTCTGGAGATCCATGAATACAGAACCACACCTGAGCACCAGCACCTGCAGAACTTCTGATACTCTTTACTCCACCAACATTATCTTTTTTTAATTAAGAACAGTTGGAATAACTCTGCATTATAGATGTGAGCACAAGGGATAATTGCACTATTTGTCTAAAAATATTCCTTTCCAGAAGTTCTAGAAGTAGACATCCTGAAGTTAGGCAAGTAAACCCTTAATAGGTATAGAGGCCTTACATATTGCTAAATTCAGACTCTTACAACCCATCTCTTGGAAAACCTTTCACTTTTTTCAACATTTTACTGTACAGATTTAAATTTTTATTATAAATGCCTATACACCATTGCTAGGCAGCATTTCAAATGACAGGAGTTAATCTGCACAGAGTCCCCCTTCAAGTGGCCCAAGATCCAGTGCCACATGCCAGCAATTCATGTAGCTGAATCTCTCTTTTAAAGGAGTGAACTCAACTGCCCATGGTTTTAGGGTAGGTGGCACTTCTCAGGCAAGCCAATGCTTTAGGATTCTCCTATGTTACATTAGATTATACCACAGCACTCAGATCTGCGTTGCTCTTTAAATATTCTTGTTAACAGCAACCACAGAAAGCAAGTAACAGTCAAGCCAGCCAATACAGAGAGCATCTGTTCAGCAACAGATGTGTTGAGAAACTATTTTGAATGGGCAGATTCTATGTGTGCTCTTATTTATGTATATATTTAGGTACACAGACACTGAATTACTGCACTAATTTCAGGGATGTTTAAAAAAAAAAAAAAAAGAAATGTGAAAGGATGCAGACTTTGAAAATCCCAGATGACACAGGAAAGGATTACAAGGGAGGGGTGTCATCCTTCCTCATGTTCTGCATGGAATTGCCAGGTCTACAGTCCCTTATCTAATGGTGCTGCTTTTGGGAAGGTGAGAGGAAAAGCTGGGAAGTGGGGAGAAGGGAAAAGCTCTACCAGTATAAACCCACAGCAAACCAAGAGCAAGACAAAAGACATTTAAAATAAACAAGAATAGTAGGAGGACTAGGGAAGCACTGAAAGGTTTCCCACAACTTTCTTCGCTCTGGAATTCCTCCGTAACACATGCCATCTTTTCCTATTACAGCATTTCTATCAGTGATGGCCTCCTATCTTGGTCTTCTGTAATGCAACACCTTCCCAAATGGAGTGATTCCCAAAGGAACTCCAGGAGATTTACAGTGTAGAAGGTACTAAGAGAGGCCAGTGTGCTGGGTGGGACTGCTCAGATGTGGTGAGACACTCACCAGCTGGGGACAACCACAGGTTTGTTCTTTCCATTAAACACCTGGAAAATGGTAACAGTGACAGAAAAACTGTCAGTTCTATAATAAAATATTAATACATACATGTATGTATGTGCATCCATGTACACACAGGCTGGGGCAGCCCTCATGCCAGGTCCCCATGTAGGGACCACACTGGCCCTCAGCATCCCTCTGCAGGGACCAAGCAGGGATGCCCCTGGGCTGGGAGTACCCAGTCTGTGACTTGAAGCTGCCTTTGACAAGTTGTCATTTGCACACTACTCCTGCTTTCCATCTATCTCAATCATTAGCATTTAAAAACACTGCATGAAGGATAGAAAAAAGGCTTTTAAAGAAAAAAACACATCTTTGTTTGCTCTGAAAATGGAAACTGTAGGATTAAAGTCCATGAAAATAATATTACAGATGAGCTGGAAGCTGTTTTGCTTTTTAAACCCGATATGAGTGAAGACCCAAAGGTATGCACTGTGCCCTGTTAATCTACCAGCTATCTGAACACCCTAATCTTTTACTTTGTTCACTCCCTTTCTTCATTTACCTACACTGCTTACTTATTGCCTCTTCATAAGCACAAATCTTTCCCTGTAGCAGAGATCCCCTTTCCCACTGATGGAAATATTTACCTTGCAACTCCATGCAGCTCTTTGTTAGCTGCAGAAATACTTCTGGGCCTAAAATCTGGATCACTGCACAATACCAAAAAAAATGAGCAAATGCTGCCTTGGATTACGTGGACCGAGTCATCCTCAGACACACTGAAATCCAGCAGCAACTGGGAGCCTCAGGCAAAATTACTTGAGTCCCCATCACAATTTGACCAGCATAATGTTGTCTTCAATGTCATTAAGCCCTGCTACTCATCCAGGGCAATCAGAGAGCCATAGGTTCAAAGGTATTGTTCTATGAAGTTGTTATTCCGATTTGGTGACTGCTGCCTTCTTACTCCCACCTTGTTATTTTGGTTATTCCCCCTTCAGTCATGTCACAGTGAGATGCTAACAGGCTGCCAAATAAACCCTTTGGAGAACATAAGGATGTTACATGCTTCATGATTCCTAAAGAGAACATCTAGTACTATATTTAAGGATTTTACATAGTTCAATTTAACTCTTGGGTACTGGAATTAGGCTCCCACAAACAAAGCTGTGCCCTCTACTTGCTTTCTAGACCCTCCTCTCAACCTCTGCTGCTCCTTCCCTGCCTGGGGCAGGCACAGGAGCACAGATGTGAAGGTCAGCTCAGGATGTCTGCGGTGAACAGGCTGCAGGGCTCACCTTACGTGTTCCTGTCAGTCATTGCCTGAAATTCCAAGAGGCTCCAGATTTTTCCCTCAACAGCGGCACACGTTGCTTTGGGAGCTACATGAGTCAAAGCCACAACAAAAGCTGTGTGGAACCAGAGGATGGTTTTGAGCTAAAACAAATCTACTCTGTTATTTCTCTCTTTCTGCACCATTGGATCTAAAGCATAAGAAGCACAGGGTACCAGCCCAAAACCTGGAAGTGGGGAATTCCTGCACTGCTTCAGGAAAAATGCTTTTCTCACTCTATTACTGCATTTATGAGGCGCAGTGTCAGAGCATGAACAAACCCACAAATCCCGTGGTGATGACACTCTCTTCTTCAGGGGATTTTAATGAAAACAACTCTTTCTTCTGTATAGAAAAAAATGCCTCTAAATGACAGCAAAGTTTCATAATTGCTGCAAAAATGGAGAACAAAGATGGCAATAAGTTACATTAGTGTTCCAGATGGGGTTTTTTAATATTTTTTCTGAGAATCACTCTGCAAAGACCTCACATAACCAAATAAATAGAGCTAGACAGACAGGGGCATAGAAAAGACCTCAAACCTGGCAACAACAAAGGAAGATTGCTACTACCGTCACATCCTTTTAATAAAAAAGGTTTCTGGAAAGAAGAGTCCTGATGCCTTTTGTTGAAGAAAAGCCAGATTGTCATAAGCATATTGCAGACAAGGCTGAAGAACACTTTGGCCATTTAAAATTCTGGACTCTGAAGTATTTTATTAGCAAAGTTAGTGAAAGCTTGGATGAATCAATATTCTCAGAGTCCACTGCACAGTTCAAAGCTGCCTGTCTGCTGATTTCATGGCTGCACACATATCTGTCAAGAACTCTAAAAACTGTACAGAGAAGGTGTATATACGTAGAACAAAAAGTAAGTTTGCATCACTTTCTCTCTTCTTTCCTCTCTCCTAATTTCTCCACTGTCTTCACGGTCCTGTACATCCACCACAGCACCCTCTTCATGTATCTAAGTTTGCCTCCACATAACACAGAACATTGAGAATTTCTCACTCATTTCAGGCAGCAAAATCTATTTACTCTGTAACACAAATCACCTGAAAATCATCAAGAGTCCTGCAAAATCCTGTGCAGAGCTGCTCTGGCATCAGCAACAGTAAAAAGGTCTTTGTTGGCAAATTCCTTTGAAGCATCAGTATTTATTATGCCTGTTAAAGAGTCCTGCTCTGCAGCATCCCCTCAAAGCTCTCTGACTGCAGACTTATAACCTTCTCCAGGTTAAGAGCTACTGAGGTGTAGGTTTCATAAAGGCAGAGAAATATAAGGCTGAGAATGATGGCAACTAACAAACAACAACATAAAAAATGTGAACTTTTGAGACTTCCATCTATCTGAGGACAGAAAGCAAATCTTGTGGATGACACCAATGCTAAGATTAGAACACTTGCAGAAGTAACAAAATGGGCAATGAAACGAGCTTTAATCCTTCCGCGATAATTTAGTAGGATCCGTGGAAATTTCACACTGGAATTCAGCTCAGCAACAATGCCAGCAATACATGGGTTGGATTAATTATGGCAATGAGTTAATTTATTCATGAGGGGAAAATTGATGTGGGAACAAAGGTACACTGTGATCTGGAGCAGATCGGGAGACTTCCACTCTAATGCGGGCTCTTACATCGCAATCTTTCAGGTTATGTCGATGTTAGCCCAGCATTCCTTAAAAAGAGCTTCTTTTTCCTGCCCCCAAAGTAGACAGAAAAAATCCAGACAAATTCCTTACCTTGAAAATCACATCAGTTATGAATTCTGATAACAGGAAAAGCAACACTACTCAGAGTTTCTTAGTTTCCTGTTTTCTGAGCCAGTCTAAAGCTCAGACTTTTACCCAGCCTGGACTTAATTGTACCAAAACAACAAAGCAGAAAACACACTGGTTTATTTCACTCTCCTTAGAAAAGCACAGGAACTAATGATTGTGCTTACAATACACTAAAAAGAAGCTGAATTGTTTAGGTAAACACAAAGACCTAACTATGGAGAGTTTAGAAAGAACACGATCAGCAGTTCATCATCTCAGACTGTTTGGAAAGCCCAATACTAATCACAGGGGTATTACAGCAGAGGCTGGAGTTAGCAGTACAGGATTTCTGTCTCCAGCAAGTTTTAATTGCAAAAACAGACACCGTAAACATTTCAGTACCTGAGCACGCCCTTGGTGAGCTACACTGGAACTCACAACGTGTCTTTGCTTATTAACAACACCAATGCAAGGTCTGGGACCAGCCCAAGGGTCCCTACTGTACAGCTCAGCCAACAAACCACTACAGCAAAGCATAAACAGCAGACTCATTGTTACTAAACCTCCAGCACAACATGACCATAATGTTCGTGTTATGGTTTCTGAGGAGTCCTCGACACATCCCTGGGTCTGCCTTTATCTTAGAGTTCCCCCACTGATCAGCAGGACCCCAAGCAAAGCCCATTTCAACACCACTTTGGGCCAGGGCTGGACCAGATCACCAGCAGAGTCCTGCCCAAGCTAAGCTGGCCAGGTCGCTGGTGCAAGATAGAGGTGAGGGAGGAGGAAGGTGATCCCTCATCGAGGAGCCATACACAATCCTGGAAAGTGACACAGATCATCTGTCTATGACTCCAATACTCAGGCTACTCTCCACATCACACAGTGCTTCTGCTAACTGCAGCCTCAATCAAGTGCTGTTTTGACAGCTTAAAATGAGGGAGACCATTCTTCATGGAGGAATTCAAGCTGTACCCACTGACTCAGAAACTACCTCCTTCACACTCTGCATCTGTCAATCTTAGCAGTCCGCCTACGCTCTAAGAATAAAGGGGAAAATTAAGGTAGTGTGACATGATGGGATATTTTTGAATATTAAATTTATGACACATTGCTGCTTCATTTATAATTCATCACAAATTGCAATGCAAATATTTGGCTACAGTGCCACAATGTTGGCAATGACACCTTTTTTTTTTTTTCTGTTCTTCTTTAAATAGAGACCAGAAATAAAGCATCCCACTTAGTCTGGGAGTGAATCCACCTCAGGGCAGACACAAAGGACAGCCAACTCCAAAATCCTGTGGACTTGGGGTAAGAACTAGTGGGCAAGAAACTCTCCCAAGTAAGGAGGATTCCTTCAGCAGAGAGATGTAACTGGAGTATGACATTACAAATAGACAAATGCCCTCACTCTCCCATGCATGCCATTAGAACAGAAGAATTAATTCACTGAAACAGCCTACAAAATTGATACATGGTTAAGCAAGCTAAAAGAAATAGTCATGGCAAGCAAATACATATTTTTATTTTAATTTTTTAATTAATTTTTCCCTTGTTATTTAATTCTCTTAAGTCAGTCATTCAGACATTTAGGCAGTTGGTTTACCAGGCAGCAAGAAAACTTGTCCAGAGTGTTGTTGAAAGCCATTTCCTGAACTACAGAGGCTCAAAGGTGGACTGAGAGAGCTTGTTTTTGTCTTTAGAGAACAACACCTGCCAGCAAAATTTGTGCCACTATTATCTGCAGCCTACAGAAACCTCCAGCGACACTGACTACACCAAGCCAAAACAGAACTAGTTATAATCCCCTGTCCCCTGAGGAACAGTATCCTCTGGTTTTTAAGCTTCTGTAAGTCAGATTCTGTTTAATTATGATTTATATCACTCTCCATATGCTTTGGCTTTGTTGAGGTGATGCAAAGAAAGGATAGTTAAGACCTGAAAAACAGATAACACCTACAAAGGTCTGTCTGAAAGGTCTAGTGGTTTACTTGCAGGTCCAATTGCTAGGAAAACATGAAGAATAAAGCACCAGGTAAACATGTATCATTTTTTTTCTTATAAAAAGAAATACAAAAATTCTATACACACTACACTTATCTTGAAGCAGTTGTCACAGCTTGAATGTCTGATGCCTGAGATGGAGAAGATATTTAGGGACACATCTATGATTAAGCATTTGAAGAAATTACTAGGAGATCGCTAGGCATCACTCACATTAAATTCTTATTTATAAATGTCTGAGGGAAAATGTCCCTCCATCAGCAGCCTAAAACAGATTTAGACAGCGTTAGTGAGAGATGGCCACAGCTGGAAAATTTCACTTGCATGTGCTCAGACTTCAAGGACAAATTTATGGCCAGCATAGAAAAGCAGAGAGCTGAAACCATCTGGGCTGAATGCGGCCATAGGAGCTGCCGCTCAAATTGCTTCTGGACATCAGCAGGGCTTTGCCACTGAACATTTGCCAATGGGAGAAGGCTCCTCTAGCCAGGGGGAAACAGCAGCAGGAGAGAGCAGAGGGCAGCCCTGACTGATTTTCAAAGCCTTTCCCAGGTGCTGCAGATCCCTCTGACAGGCATTGCCCAGACCAGTTCACACCTCCCAAGTTCACTTCAAACTGTAAAATCACTGGGTTTTTTTAAAACAAGTAACACCCTACACTCTTACTTCAACAAAACCAGTTTCAGGTGCTGAGGAATTAGTTCTTCTACCCCACACTACACACAGACAATATGAATGCTGCACAGGTCTCACTGCAAAAGGCTCCCACACATTTAACGGGGCCAGGATTTCCCTTTCCTGTATTTCCAGTATTACCATATTACTGTGGGGTGCAGAATGGATTAACACCAGCCTTGCTCATTCGGGCAAGCTCTGAATAGCAGCGAGGCCAGCCAAGGAGCCAGTGCCTTTTATTCCCCCACTGTTGCTTCCTTAGTATGCGGCCGAGCACGCGTGGCAGAAAGCATCGGCCTTTTCTTCGCGCTTCCGCACGGGGTATCGCTGTTGTGGCAACCTCAGCAGCCGCCCTCCCAAAGCCAAGGCTGCCTTCATTCACAGGGGCACACAGGTGTCCTCCCTGCCCGCCAGCGAGGGCAGCAGCTGTGCCCAAATCAGCCAAAAAATCATGTTCCCAAATTGGGAGTCCTCGTCCCCGTGGGGGCTGCTCAGCACAGCCAGAATCCAAGGCAGCACCAGACCCCAAAAATGCATCCGGCTCTCAGGGAAGCTCAAGAGAGGTCTGGCAGTGGGTGGATCCTTACAGAGGATAATAATCTGTGCATACACATGCATCTGCTGCCCATCTAATGCACCCCTCGCTTATGGAAGGGGCACTCAGTGCTGAATTTTGTCATCTTGAGGATAAAAATCCACACTTACCCCAATCTGTTCAGTGCATTCCCCGCCAAGTAAGTTATCATATCCTATAGGCTACTGCTGACTTAGGGGTAGTTTTCTCAGGATGGACCAACAAGCCAAAAATAATTGAATTCCTCCCATTTATTATTTAACACAGTTAAATTTTGTTTTCATAGGCACCTTTCACTGGTGGAACAAAATATCTCATGCTTCCTGAATGCCTGTCAATGTCCAAAGTCCACTTCTAGGAGATAAATGTATGTGCTGGCACACACATGCTTAGACACGCTCAGGTAGCGCCAGTGCCCCTCTGCAGATCTCTGCTAAGCAAATAAAGCATTTAATAGGTAATAGCCCAACAGCCCAGACATCTACTGCAGAAACTGTACACAGCATCAATACCTGTGCCATGTATTTGCTCAAAAGAAGAGTGTCTTTTATAAAATATATATATAAACACACACACATAAAAATATATATAAACTACGCTTCTGGCTGTATGAATATTACTCTCATTTTTAAACCAATGCTCAAATAAGGAATATTTGGTTTTGCCTACAATTATTCGATAGGGTTGTTTTTTTCCTACAGAATGACAGATGATACTGTCTTCTCAAAGAGACAGAGCAAAAGAGATTACAATGATAATTAGGTTACCTTAGAAAGGAATAAGAGATTCAGAGATACTCCTCTGCCCAAAAAACATCAGACTTCATATTTTCATCTGCTGGGTGAGCACTACCTCTGTATGGTTTATTTGAACAGATCACTTTCCCACTAAAGCATTTTCTGGCTTCTTAGACTTCCTCTAAGGATATTCAGCTAAAAATAGGTTACAGTTTCAAAGCACAGTCATAACAGAAATTGGAGAGGATATATCACAGTAATTGTGTTTACCTTAAAATGAAAGAAAATAAGGAATATTCCACCTACTTGAACTAGAATTTAAAAAATGAACCAAAAAAAAACCCACTAAGAAGAAATAAAACAATGTCTATTCATTCTCAACCAGTCTATAACCAAACACTGCAATAATTATCTAAAGACAATGCCAGAGATTTATGTTCCTGAGGTGCATACAGAACCCATGGACCTCTGAGCCATACAAAAGGGAAGCTCCAAAACCTGAATTGATCACACTGCATGACCCACCTCCAGTCCCCCAGCTGCAGCTGCAGTGCAGTCCTCCATTCCCAAGGAGACCTCCAAGCTCAGTCCTCCAAGTTCCACCCAGATGAGTGCACCCCTGCTTTTTTTGCATGTGCAGCATGGAACATAAACCATGACTGGTGCCACAAGTTACCCTCTAACATGCATTTGAGGGTAAGAAAGGGATGGTGTTGGAGCAGCCCCTGTAGTTCTCTAGGATTGGTTTAAGAGGGGCTAAAATAAATGCATGTATCCCCCACAGTCCCCAAGTCTTTTGGTCAGCCTGTCTGACAAAACACTTTCACAGATAGGAAAGAAAATGCAAAGCGATAAGAAAATCCTAGTTTTTTTATCGTCTTTCAACAGCTAAAACCTGGATTTAATACCAAACTAGGATGAATTTCAGCCTTGGGAGGATTTGGCTTTTTCAGGCTTGATTTCTTCATCAGCTCAGCCACAGCACACAGCAGTAAGCAAACACATTTCTAAGAGGAGAGTCTTTTGCTATCCCTTTGTTATCATCCAACTAAAAATACTACCAGGCAACAGGAGGGCTGGCTGTGTGCATCCTCACCTGTGACAATCTGCAAAGCCCTCAGACCACCCTCAAGGAACATGGATAGACCTGGTGAGACCTGCTCCCCTACACGGTGCCTCTGACTTCGAAAAGGATCCATCCTCAAGAGGTGAATTCCTGGGGCATGTCAGACCATTTGCAGGATGGAGTGCCATAGTAAGGTTTTGCATATTCAGCATCCAGGTTAAATTTAGATCTCAAAAGTACATTTAATTTGCAACACCAAAATTCATAACAAGGAAAGTCTTTCCAGATAAAACACCAGCTTAGGTGAAGAAACAGGCAGTGTTTAACAGTGATACACAGGTAAATTTCAGTATTGTAGGGCTGATTTGAAACACTGGATGAATTAATAAAAACAGTAATTTGAGTTGCTACCATTTAAAAATTGGTACATTCAAAAATATTTTAAAAGTGGGTAAGTAACAAATCAGAAATCTTTCAAATGGAGTGCAAGCTATTTGGTGCCAAAATTCCAAGCCAGAGACCTAATCCCACACAGAATTACACAAAATTAACAAGGTTGGAAAAGACCATAGAGATCATCAAGTCCAGCCTGTTACCTAACTTATCATCCTACCCAACGCCATCCCATCATCTAAACAATGTCACTGACTATGCCATCCAAAGTTTCCTTAAACACATCCAGGGACTGTGACTCCACCACCTCCCTGAACAGCCCATTCCAATGGGAAATCACTCTCTCTGTGAAAAAGTTTTTCCTAATATCCAGCCTAAACCTTCCCTGATGCAGCCTAAGGCTCTGTCCTCTCGTTCTGTCACTGGTAGCCTGAGAAGAGAGACCAACCCCTGCCCAGCTATAACCTCCCCTCAGGTATTTGTAGAGAGCAATAAGGCCTCCCCTAAGCCTGCTCTTCTCCAGGCTAAACAACCCCAGCTCCCTCAGTTGCTCCCCACAGGGTTCGTACTCCCTTCACCATCCTTCTCTGTCCTTCTCTGGACCCATTCCAACAACTCAATATCTTTCTTAAACTGAGGGCACGTGCAGCCACCTCTCTTGCACCTGGCAGGCAGCAGCTCTCTGGGAAGGGGCTTTCACCCACAGGCACTCAGAGAGCCATGGAAATGAGGAGTCATGGAATAAGGAGATGTGCAGCTCAGAGCTGGAGGAAACCAGGCCTTCAGTTCACCTTTTATTCTCCTTTTTCTCTCTAAAACATATAACAGGCCCATCAGCTTCCATTTTTTTGTTTCTCTTTTATTCAATTTATGAGCACAGTATTTGTATTCATAAAGGCTGCAGGAAGGTCAGCATTAGAAATGTAATAAGTATTTACAGAATGGTCTAGTCTAAAAAACACCTCCAAGGAAAGCATCCCAGCCCCACCCATCTTAAGTCTGCAGCTCTAATTAGACCATAGCAGGAATCCTTTTTTGGCAAAACATTTTCTTTTTCCTTTGTTGAAAATCCTGATTCCTCAAAAGCCAACTGGGCTGGGCTTGAGGAAAGCTTTGTTAGAAAAAGACCATGATTTCAATCCCTCATCTCTGCAAAACAGAGCAAAAACGTGAAGGCCTTTAAAAGCCAAAAAAACCCATTGCTTATCTGGGTACAAGAAGCTTATCTGAGCTACAGGTGCAAGACCCAATGAAAACGAGGTGAGTGAAACAATTTCTAAGCAATGTGTTCCTCGTGCTGTCAGAATGGTCATTCCCAAATTATACAGATTTAACAGACCGCTACAAGCACAGGAATTACCAGCACTCTTCTGGTTCCACAGGTTGAACCTTCTGCCCTAATAAAACCTCCCTTCTTCCCACAACAGCTGTTTTGGAAGCCTTCCGTGAGCCAAGGACAGCAACTCTAAAGGTGATCCAGCGATTTCCAAACAAAACCTGCAACAGATGCTCACTCCATCATCTGAAAAACACTGCATCACATGAAGCCAAACAACCAAAAAATTATTTCTTATTGAATTTCATTTTGCATTTCTTCACATGGCAATTAAAAAGCTTATGGCCAAAGATATAGGAAGCACTAAAAGTGATGCATATGAAAAGATCTTACTGAACTTAACGCAGCATGAAATTATCCAACAGGCCTGTTTAAATACTTTGCTGTAAAAATACACATCATAAAAGTATGTTTCGCTGCTCTTTGTTTAACAGTTGAGCTAATTAAGAAGAAAGACAGGATTTTCACAGATTAAAGAAAAAACAAAAAAAGAATCAAGTATTTGCATTCCCAGAGAGTTCCTAGAAGTACAGCTTACTGAGTGGAGCAGCACTAGGCATGAATATTAAAGGCCAGAGAATCACTTCTCTCTTACAATTCTCTGAAACCATCTTTGTTAAAGCAATATAAAATACTACATGAGTCATACTTCTATTCTGATTGACTTTTCACTTTACTGGGCTCAGCGTGTTTAAACCACTATCTTGACGGGACCTGAAATATTTCAGGGTTATGGTTATTTTACAAGTGCTTATCAAGAGCAAATTTACAAATTAATCCTAAAGTAGCAAAAAAAAAAAAAGACTGCTGAATAATTTCAGTGACACTTCCCAATGTTTGCACAATTCTTTATTTAATTCCCACTAGCCCAACTCTCTGCTAGCACAGAGGGCTGGAGACATAGCACTGCATATTCTGGCCAATTAAAGAGTTTCAATTTTTTATTTTTTTTTTACTTAATCTTATTAACTCTTCCAGTACTGACACAAGGACATCTACTCCCATTAAACTTCCCTTTTTAAAGGGTAATGGGACTTTCTTCAAGCAACCCACTGGTGATGGTCCACACCATTCAGGGAAGGAAGAACTCCTTCAATGTGGGACC
>VYZS01106225.1:2910-23254 GCA_013400695.1 Neodrepanis coruscans | reverse complement strand
TGTCTAGCTTTCTTGGCTTTTTGAAATGTCTTTTAAACCTTCAAATTACTTAGTTCTGGAAAGTAAATTTTATAAACCTCAGAGAACTAAGAAGGAGAGGAGCTCTGAAACTGCTTTGTCTGTGGGAGCAAACAATTACTCCCCAAGAGCTCAAAGCTATTTTCATTTTCAGCAAGGGCTGAGGATGTAGCTAGGACCAACCAAGGCCAATCTCAGCTATATTCTCACTCTGGAGGATATCTATTTCTCTTCTAGAGAGAAAGAAATTCTGTAACAGCTTCTATGCCAATACTTCCCTACTTCAAAGCTTGTCATGTCGCCGAGCAAAAAAGCCCTATTGGAACTAACCACAAGCTGCGTGCAGAAGAAGGGCTGCAGGTGGAGGAGGAAAAAAATTAGTAGTATATTTTGAAAAATGCATTTGTCAGGGCAGATTTCAAGAAATAAAAATAAATTGGAAGTCTGACTTATGGCTGATACCTTTATATTTCCAAAAACAGATTTGAAAATGTGTGGGTAATATATAATCTTACTGTTGAAACGTTTACTCCATCACTGTGTTCCAAAAAGAGTCCAAGGTCACTAACAGTCATGGAAAAGTGTTTCTACCTCCTTGAGCCCTGTGATGCCAGCTGTCTGTTCCCTCAGGGCCAGGTAGCTGAAACAAGAACTCAGAAAGAATACTTCCTTAATTTGGGTTCAGTAAAGAATACACTAGAAAGCTTGTGCACTTAATAGGGTTTCTAAGGATAGTTTTTTTAATGCACATATACTTGGATAAGGAATGTCTTGTTATTATCCAGTCACTTGCAGTCAGACTTAGATCAAGTAAAGTTAAGGAACATGTATAACCTAACCTTAGAGCATTCCCTGTAAGCATATTTTACCTGGCTAATATAAATTTTGCAAGACTCTTGCCAAAATTAAAATAAATCAGAGTACTGTTTTTCACCCAGATTCAAAATTTACATTTCAAATCTTACAAATGAAACCAAATGTCCCTCTCCTTTCTCTGAAACATTTTATTCCAGGCCAATGCTGACCTTTAAATTAGAATGTTAGAATAATTTAGGTTGGATAGGACCCCGAGAAGTCATCTAGTTTATTTTGCTTCACAAAGCATGGCTAACTTCAAAGATACATCACACTGTTAAGTGTCTTGTTCAGTTGACTCTCTGAGTAAACTGTTCCAGTGTTTAAATACTCCCCATGGAGGGTTTTCCTTTGATACCTAGTAATAATTTTTCCCTTGCTTCAACTTCTGACCTTGACCTCTTGTCCTTTCACTGTGAACAGCAATAGGTCTGTCTTCTCTGTGACCTCACATTAAGTACTCAAAAACAGCAGTCTTGAAAGACATTCCTCTTAAGTTTCACCAGTTCTCTCAGTGTCTCCTGCATGTTCATGTGCCTGAGCCCCCTGACCTTCTCTTTGACTATTCTGGACTCAGTGTCTTTCTTGTACTGGGAAGCTCAGAACCTGAGGCAATATGGGTCACACAGATGCTGGAGAGAGGGTAATAATCTTTGCTTCCAACCTACAAGCTACATTCTTAATTACGTAGCCCAGTATTTAGTTGGTTAATACGTCACAAAGTTGTACTGATCATTCATACTTAAATTCTTTTTCACTACCATACCAAAATCATTTTCTAAAAAGTTGTTCTCCAGTGGGAAGTGGCTAGTGTGTGGGACTGGAGAGTATCTGATTTATTAAGCTTGTTCGTTTAAGGACCTTTCATCAGGTGAATCAACAGGCAAAGAAATAAACAAAACACACACAACACATAAATCTGATAAGCAAGTGATAAACAAAACAATTACAAAGACCAAAATACTTCAGATTTAAGTTGATGGACTAAGAAACAGCAGGCACAGCTTTAAGGAGGGTCAGCCTGGGCTTGTAATAAATGAGAGGCAGAATCTATGGAACCATGAGTAGCATGGATTTTGAGAGGGGACTGTGGGACTATGCAAACCTTATTAAGGAGTACAGGTGAAGGACTGATGAGGGAAAAGAAAGAATAAGGAGAAGAAAAAGAAGGAGGACAATAGAGAGAAGGATAAAAGCATTTGTTGTGCATAAGTAGGTACTATTCAGTTCTGCGATATCATCCATGTTGTTAATATAGGACTGATTTCTGAAGAATATAGCTGGCTCACAGATTTGGAAATGCTAAAGCTTAAAATCTGGTAACCTACCAATTCTGTTCATTCCTATCTGCAGACTATCTATCCAAACCATCTCTCACTCATTTGGCTATAAGGATTACAAGACCTTGTTAAAGTCAAATTAAATGATACGTACTGCTCTTACCTCATCCACAGAGCCAGAAGATTCATCACAGAAGAAACTCAGGTTGGTCAAGCACAGTTTGGCAATGGTAAATCCATGCCAGTTGTTTCAAATTACTTTAAACTTGAACATAGTTTCAAGTTCTGCAGTTCCTGGGAATCTCCCTCTCACTTTTTGATGCTCAGCATGACTTTTACCTTTTTACAGAGATTAGAGATTGTCTTGGTTGTCACCACCTCCAAATGATGACAGCAGCTTGCAAAAACATGAAACAGCTTTCTCAGAAGTGTTAGACATGAGAAAAATCAAATTCAAATGCACAAGAGTAATTAGATGGTTATTAATAAGGAGACAGAAAGATATTTTAATAAGTTCTTTCACCACAGCTGTGGTGTATACATATATGTTCTTGTATACACAGTGCTTGCATAATACGATTTTACATGAATTCTAAAAACCCAGAAATGCCATAGCAAGAATGTGTGCCAGATTCAATTAAAATGTTCTGAAATTGTCAGAAAACCACATCTCTGAAAGCTTCAATGAGAGATTAACTCCTCTGAAGACTGTAAAATGCACAATCACAGGATGGCAGCTAAGGCTGAAAGTAAATACAGAGGTAGAAAACAGAGACCCTTGATCTATAAAAGATGATGGTCATTTGCTGATGAATTTGAATTCAATCTGGAGAGAAATCAGTTTCAGACCATAACAAAAGGAGTATGTGTGACTTAGCCAGATAGATGGAGTATTGCTGTCAGAAAGATAAAGCAGGAATCTCCTGTTAGAGGAAATATCTTGAAGTAAGTTAGGAAAAAACAGGACCCTTTGTTAAATCCTTTGCCAAACACTGTGCATACAACTGTATACTAATACAGCTCACTAGTTTGGACTAGGATAAAGGTGTTTTTTTTTCCATAGTAGCTATTATGGGCTTACAATTTAGGTTTGTGCTGAAAACAGTATTGATAATAAAGGGATGTTTAAGGTGTTGCTGAGCAATGCTTACACAGTATCAAGGCCTATTCTGCCTCTTACGCCACTCCACCAGTGAGGCCACTGGGGGTTGCATAAGAAACTGGAAAGTGACACAGCCAGGACAGCAGACTAACAGACAGAATTCCATATTATATGGCATCATGCTCAGCATATATAGCTAGGAGAAAAAGGAAAAAGTAGTGGGGGGACATTTGGAGTGATGGCATTTTGTCATCCCAAATCACTGGTACACAGGTCAGAGCTCTGCTTTCCTGGGAATGGCTGAATGCCTGCCTGCCATTGGGACATAGTGAATGAAGTCCTTGGGGTTTTTTTTTGCTTGTGCATGTGGCTTTTGCTTTACTTATTATAGTGGCTTTATCTCAACATGTGAATTTTGTCATTTTTTTGCTTTTCCAATTCTCTCCCTCATGCTGTCAGGTGGGAGTGAGTGAGAAGATGTGTGGATCTTATTTGCTGGCTAGGGCTGAACCATGATATACCAAAAGCAAAGTTGGTTTTAGACTAGCTGTTCAATTTGGATGCAATAGCACCCTCAGATGCATCCCACCTGATACCATTGAGATGTGTATGATCTGTTTGTCAAAGTGGCCCCTACCTTGAACCATCTCTGTAGTTAGTAGGACTTCTGTCTGAATTCCCTCATCAAGCATGGAAGCCCAAAAGACCTATTGACATACTTGACTGGTAAAGACTTCGTTAAAGAAGACATTGATTACCTCAATGATTTTTTCTATGTTCTTCATCATGTGGTTGCCTGACAATTCTCTAATCCTCTTTTTTGCTGTCCTGTATTTATAGAAGCCTATCTTGTTTCCTATCACATCACTCACTACTTGAAAATTCAGCTGAGCTTGGACATTTTGAATTCCATCAACACATTATATGGTACTTTCCATATAATCCCTTTGAGTACCTTTTCTCCACTTTTATCTTCCATATGCTTCCTTTTGGCATTTAACTCAGTCAGGGTGGCTTCCTGCGATGCCTACTTAATTTTATGCATACTTGGCAGAGTGCTCTAGTGCTTTAATGAAGTTGTTCTGGAAGATCATCCAGGTCTTTTGGGACCCTGCAAGGCAGCATGCTACAAGGTCCAGCCTACCAATTCCCTGAGCAAGCTGAAGTCTGCATTCACTAGAACCACTTTTTTATGCTTCTATTTTCTTTCCTCATTTCCCTCACTAAATTCTGTTATATCACAGTTATAGCAAAGTTTCTGTCAGCCTTCCCATCCACCACCATTTTTTTTGTTTGCAAGCAGTAGGTCCAACAGAGTGCTTCTCAAGCAGTGGCTAAGAACCGCTTCAAGAGCATTCAAAAAAATCTGTATTTCTTGCACATTTCTATGTGGTATTCCTAACACAATCAGGAAGTTAAGCTTGACATGAGCTACTCCGCCTCCTCATGAAATTTTGTGTTCAGTAGGCAAATTCTTAAGTTGCCTTTGGGTGCATGACAGTAAGTCACTCAATTTCTGAATGGCAGGTTGTCTTCCTCCGACACTTCAACCAATGCAATCAACCTTAAAAAATATTAATCCCATACATAAAATCTTATGAAGTTTCTTTGGCACTAATGTCAAGCTATGAAACCATATACAAATACAACTGGTAGATACACTGAATGTGGTGAAAATAGATGAATTAAGCAAAGTAGTAATAGGGGAAAGAGCAATTGTTGTCTATCTTTTGATATAAAGTTGTAGAAAAACATGAAATACATTGGAGAAAGCAAATGGATCTCTTGCTTGAGACCACCATTTTAACATGGTGTCACATAGCCCAACACTGTGAGATTTCAGTGTGACCACAGACCTTGCGATTCTTTATCATGCGAATATGAAATAATACTTATGTTTATGATAAAGGATTAACCACCACTCTTCACACCTATTCAGTGTTACAGTCAAAACCTTTTTGTGGCAAAAAGAGACAGCTTGTATTTAAAAGACAACAAATTATTTTTAGTCTAGTTGGTGTTTTAAGAATCGATTTGAAATAGAACAATCAGATTCTATCAGCAGATCATTTGTACTAAAAGCTCATACTACCTGTCCAAATTCAAAACCAAATAGCTCATGTATAATACTGTAAAAGTTGTTATACAAGAGAACTTTCTAATATCTGTACATTTTCCTCAGGTGTTAAGCTCATACTTCCAATGTTTCCCTGCTGCCAGAAGACAGCAGCTTTCCTTGAGAATGAGGGTCAGAGTTACAGCAAGTCCTCAGCACCTTGAGACATTTGTTAAGAGTATGACAGTCACAGTTAAGAGGGTCTTCCTCCTTTCCCATCAGTCCTGGACTTGTTGAGGTGTGTTTGAATGTGTTTTCTTACCACATTCTGCTGTTTCTTTATTGGTACCCAGCTGAAATTTGCAGGCTGCACAATAGATACTCTCTCTGCCTCCAGCCTCAGTGTAGAGCTCCAGACAAAAAAAACAAAACAAAACAAAACAAAAACAACAAACTAAAAAACAAAAACAACCAAAAAACCCAAGAGAGCTCAGAATCAAGGCAAACTGAGACTAGTCCTCAGATAGTGCACTGAGTTACATACAAAGGCTATGGCCTTTTTATTAGTACTAGCTGTCTCCTATTTACTGTGGTACAAAATCTTACAAGTGATTGGTGTTAAAAAATCAAAATACCTAACATCGTTGAAGAGAAAAAGCAAGCAGTCCTTTATGCTAAGTTGCATAGACTATATACATCTCCAGTGTGACAAGAAGAATGTGTGTGAACAAGACAAAAAAAGAAAGAGAGGAAGAAGTCACTATCTGATTTTATCAGATCTGTGTCTCTCACATTCAAGTGAGTATTCTGACCAATTAACTGTCACATAAAAGGTGGATCCTATCATCTTTTGATAAAAAGAATAAGTTCTACTTGGTTCCTTGAAAGAAAAAAAATTAGATGACTACTATAAGATGATCCCAGTTGAGACTATCTGAGGCCCTGGACTGGATTAGGAGTTTTTTCTGAAGAAATTCACTGGTCAAGTCACTGCAAGGGCTGGAGGTTCCTTGTGAGCACTATACTGGGAGCATGACGGAGCTCTCCATGGCATCCATCATAGCAGGGCCTGACAGCCAGGAGCCATCCCACCACCTCACCCAGGAATAGGCCAGCCAGGGTAAACACGAGCAGCCCTAGCCTGGGGCATGGGGCACCTCATTGGGGACAGGAACAGGTAAAGATCAAGATGTGTGGAGCCACAGGTGAGCCTGGATAGCAGGGCCCATGGTTTGGCAGGGCAGATCTGTGAGGAGCTGAAAACTGGCCCTCCTACAGTGTCACTAGGGCAGGGGGCTGATATGGCCACAGCAGGCTCAGGGAAGCACTGGGCTGAGGACTGGGCTGGTGTAATGGGAATCCAGGAGATCTCACTTTGATAACAACTGCTTTCTGTTTGATTTTGTTTGAAACACCCATTCTCCTAGAATTCACTGGCAGACAACATTAAAAGAAAAGGAAAATAGAGGTTACAGAGGTGTTCAGCAAACAGCTCAGATTCAGCAGGATACACCTCGTTGTTTTTTTTTTTAAATAATTCTATTTTAAAATACATAACTTCATATTAAAATATTATTATCAGAAGTAATTTCATATTTTCAGTAGGATGCTTGGTTCTTAAGGTTCTTTATAGAACTTTGGGGGTTTTTTTATATTCTGCTTGATACCCTGATTTTAAATTTACAGTTGGAAAGTTCATCTTCATATATTTGACCCTTCTTCACACTTCCCTCACACATTATGTGGCAACAAAATAATTAAAAGTGAATGTTGCTTTACAACAGCAAAATTATTGAAAATTCTTTTCAGTATGTATGTCTCCTAAACACATATTTTATTCCTGTGGTTATTTTTTTTCAATTATTGTAAATATTACTTGCTTTTCTAAGCATATTAAATGCAAACATGATGAGACACATATTTTTATAGACTATGTGTTATATTAAGTATTTGGTATCTTGATGAGATTGACAGTTAAAGAAGAGATCCTAAAAGTCTAGTAACTGCTTAAAGAATTGTCTTGATGTTAATTGAATCACTATTCCACAATGAGCCTGACTATACATTGTTTCAAGATTTCTATAGTTAGTTAAAATATTTATTTTCTAATTTTATTTTCCAAATTAATTTTAAATATTATTTAGTATCAATAAATATTTAGCCAGGAAAAATCCTTTCTCTAAAAAATGGTTTTGTAAAATACAGCTTTCCTGCATGCTCATCAGGATAACTTGTTATTCATGTTTTAACTTTTGTCAAATTGAACAAGACTAATTGGTGATACTGATCCATTTTAGATTCTTCTCTTACGGTAGTCTTTCTTTTGACATCTTGCTGTCAATTTGGGCTTACAGTCACACATTGATGTGTACTCTTACTTTCTTTCCTTTTTCCAAAGAATACTATATGCTCGCATGCTCCATTTGCGGATATTATTTGCGGATATTATCCAGCTCTTCAGTTACTGTAATTCAAATTCAAAGAATCTAATCAATGTGTATAAATCACAAAATGTAATAGAATTACAAAAATGGCTTGAGTTGGATGGGACCTCTAAAGGCCATCTAGTCCAAGTCCTCTGACACCATAAAGGATATCTTTCACTAGATCAAGTAGTTTAAAGCCTTGTCCAACCTGATCTTGAAAACATGCAGTGATGAGGCATCCAAAACTTCCCTGGTCATCCTGTTACAGTGTCTCATCTCCCAAGGGGGTGAGGGAAAATAAAGAAAATGGAGCCAGATTCTTCTGAGGTATCCAGTGGTATCCAGCAACAGGACAAGAGTAAAGGAATACCAACTAAAATCCATGAAATTTCCTTTAAAGGTAAAAAAAAAAAATCTTTTTAATCCTAACAGTAGTCAAACACTGGAGCAGATTGCCTAAGGCGGTTGTGGAGTCTCTATCCTTATCTGACTGGACATATCCTTTAACAACCCATTCTAGCTGACCCTGCTTTGAGCATGGGAGCTGGACTTGATAGATTCCAAAGTGCCTTCTAACCTCTTCCACCATTCTGTTTCTCAGCATGCTATAATTAAGGCATCATATACTTTCTGGAAGAAACCAAATGTATGATGTTCTGTAACGTTGTGTGTCCAGTGTGTGCTGCTTGAGGAGAGACAATCCCCTCGGTTGCTGTATTATTTAGCTATATAGGAAACAGTAAAGATTCCAGTCCTTGATTTAGTAACAGTTTATTTATTTTCATGAACCTGAGCAATAAAGACAATATCAAAGGTGATAATCAGTCTCAGAATATAGCATACCCTGATGCCTAAAACCCCTAGTAGGAGATGCAGTTTTAAATTCCCATAAGAACAAGACTGAATTTGAGAATCAATTCTAAAATCACTAATAAATGTATTAGAAACATACACATATGCCTCACCGGTATACTTATTCACTCAGTTGTTTTATTCTAATTTTTTAATTTTATTTTAATTCCAGGTTAAATTCAATTTTTAAGATATTTCTTTTGAGGAAATAAATTTAGCTGATATCTAATATCAAAAAGCATTTTTTTAAATTCACTGTCCATCCTAGTAAAATATTCAACTGTTGATTTTCTAGTAGATTAATTTTATTATTACAGATATAAGTTGTATTTTTTTTAACTTAAAATATTAAATGGAGGGGTGTTAAGACCCTTATTTAACAGTTACAGACAATATGTGTGTATTATTTAGTGGATATCTGTGTTATGGATCCAACATGCAGATCTCTGATCAGTCCTTCCTTCTTTACAAGTCCAGCAGAACACCTATCCTCATTGGTCCTAAATCACATGTTTTGGACAGCTGGGGTAAAGTGCTACTGAAATCTCGTGGATTGCTTGTGCCCTGCTATGCTGTCCATCAAGCATATGCCACCATAGTTAAAGTCTCCCATGAGGACTAGTACCCATGAATCTGAAATTTATTCCAACTGTCTGCAAAAGTCTTTGTCTGCTTCTTCCTAATCAGGTGGTCTATAGTAGACACCTACCATAATATTATCTATTCACACCATAATGTGGTCTACTCACTAATCCCAACCCAGTTAGGGCATGACCCATCCCTAAACAGAGCTCTGTTCATTCCTGTTACAGTTTCACATATTAGATAACTCCCACTTCTTTGCTGTTTTGTCTTTCCTAAAAAGACATGTATCTATCCATGGTAGTAATAAAGCCATGTGGCGCCTCCCACCATGATAGCATTGAAACTTATAAACTGTTGGAGCCATATGTGGTGTAACTTGTACCTATGTCTATTGAGAAGGTTTATGGTTATCCCACAAACTGTGCTCAGCAGGATCCTAGAGAGCATCAATAGGCAGGAAAAATATCTGGGAGTATGCTGAAAATTAATAATGTTACCAATCTTTAATCATCAATCCCCTTAATAACTCATTCCATTTCATTTTACAGATGTAGTGTAGATGCTTCTCAGAGGAGTAACCTTAATCTGTCAAAAATACAGTTCATGTTCGCAAATCATTTGTTTTACTGATCATTCGGTCAATTTATATAAAGTTAAAAAGCGTCTCCAGAAGGGAAGACAGAAAGAACTGAATCTTAAAAAGTTTGATAACCTCACTTTAACAACTTTCTTCTCTCTAAGATGGGCAGGCAGGGAGTGATTGCATACTCTTAGCAAATTTCCAGGCCTCTTTTCTCCTAACAGGCCCTGGTATCATGACAGGCAGGTCTAGAAGGCTGGTAGATTAATGGCTGTATGCACATTGATGTTTCCCAGAAAAGAGCTCCCAGTCTGGTATTTGTGCACTTGATGCCGTAAGGGGTATGCTTAATATTTGGGATTTCACTATAGCTAGGTAGCTGAGTAACTTGGAATATTAAGGGTAGAAAATGGCCTGTCCTTCACATGTTTGCATTCTTCTGTATAGATAAAGAGGTAGCTAAACCAAAACATAGAAAGCTGGGCTTCTAGGCCTGGTGGGGACTAACAGGTGTGGGGATAAGCAATAAGGGACCATCCTGTTGGGTGTTTTAGGGGCATAGTAGTAAGATGGGGTTTAGTTGGATAGATGAAAGGGGTGGGCACTAGAGGTTATAAAATTGGAGAGATTGTTATGAATTTCCTCTTTTGGACCATCGGACACCACCAGTAAAAGCTGCTCTCTCCCTTCGCTGAGAGTCTGTCTCACTTCTTATCTTGGCCCAGCATGGGCCTGACGGCAACACACTGAATACACACTGAATATTTTGCAATAGATGATTATGTTAAAGATGAAAGAATTCTTTGTCTATCGTCCCTACCATTCTTATTCTGATTAGCCATCAATCACTGCATTGATTCCACAGAAGTCATCTCTATGAACATTTTCTATGGTCAAAGCCAAGAGTCAACAAAGAATTCAGCTCACAGAATCTGTGCTGTTATGAATTTTGCTACGTAAAGATTTCTTGATAGATTATTTTTTCTCAGGTTAGTTTGCATTGGATTCTAAAAGAGTAGTAATATCTCATAAGAGATTATTTCTATTTTCTGCCCCTAGATCAATGAGTGTTATAAGAGTATTTTAAGTAAAATCACTATAGATGTAAAATTATCATTTATGATAAATTTGGAAGGAAAAAAAAAAGTGAAAAAAATGCTACTGCTCTTAATAAAAATACTCCTCTTTTATATCTTTTATCTAAATCATTAAGTGATTTCTAACTTAATTAAGTGATCACTAAGAGTATTCCAGAACCTATACCAACAGATGGTAAGCCTTTTTTATGCCAGATATGTATTTTCCCTTGTCTCATATTTTGTAATGAAGGTGTAAGTATTGCTAGTGTGCGTATAAATGATTATTTAATTGTCAAGTCAGTTACCAGCACTTTAGACATGTAGAAGAAAAAATGTTTTTTACCATTCTAGCTGCAATATGATTTTTCTTTAATTACAAGCTTCAAATATGCAGCATTGACAAGTCTCTCTGAGATTTGTTGAATCTCTCTGTTTCACCACAGGAGACTTCTTTTTTGGGTTCCAAACAACAGAATTCTGTAATGAGAGGAATTAAGCTTCTTTTAGAAGAAAATGGTTAGATTTATTATGAAAGGTAGTTCTACAACTGATGGGCAGTGACCCACAAGGGATACTGCTGCAGAGGAAAATAGATTAAGGTTAGTTTATGTTCCATGGAAGAAAATTATTTTAGCTCTTCTAGTACTAACGGAGAATAAGTTATTCTGAGAATGGTCGGTGACTCCACAGTGCTGTTTTGTTGTTCAGCTAGAAAATGGAGATCCAAAAGCAAACTTGGATATACGATTGTTGTGGGTTGGAAAATAAAACCGTTCCCGCCCCCCATTCCCCGCCTGGGCTGTCCCATGGTCCCGGGGCTGTCGTGCCCGTGGGGACCGTGTCGGGAATGGAGCCGCCGGCGGGGCAGTGCTGGGGCTGCCCCGCGCTCGCACGGCCTGCGCCAGGAACTGCCGGGGCTGTGGGCGATTGCGCCAGGTAAGCCAGCGGCGGTGGCAGAGAAGCAGCAGCAGCGTGGAGCCAGGTGGGCCGTACCCGCAGCTGGGGCATGCGGCGGGGAGCCCCGAGGAGCTGCCGGGGCTGCGGGCAGCGGCACCGAGCAAGCCAGCAGCGGCGGCGACGGCGGCGGCGGCAGGACAGTGGCAAGCACAGAGCAGCGGCTTCGCCCAGCGCCGGTGCATCCAGCATCCGCAGGGGTGCGCGGGGGCCGTTCTGGGGCCAGGGCTGTCCCGCGGCGACTTGGCGCTGCAGGGCCGGACCAGGACTGGGGCCGTGGGCACTGCCATTTTCCGAGTATGCACTTCCGGCTCGTGGGCCAGCATCTCTTCCGGGCCGTGGGCGCGGAAGCCGTCGGCGGGGCCAGGACCGCATGGCATGGGGGCCGTGCAGCACTGGGGCCATGGCCATGTGCCACCGGGGCTGCGGCTGAGTGGCGCCGCGGCTGCGTGACACCCGGGCGGGGCCGCGTGGTGCCATGGTGCCCGGGACGCCTCGGCCGCGGGACCCGAGATCGGGGCGCATGGCGCTGAGGGCGCCGCCATTACCGGAAGTATGCGCGTGGCATTTTCCGGGCGGCTGCGGTGTTTCCTGTGGGCCCCTGCGTGTACGGGGCAGGCCCGCGGGCTGCCACCCAATCACCAGAGAGGCCGGCCCCTTAGATCTATCTGCGCAGGAGCGGGATCGGGTTCTCTTTAAAATCGGAGGAAGGCCGGCCATCTTCCTCTTGGACCCTGGATTCAGCAGAAGCAACATCGTCTCTCGTTTTCACCGGGACATAGGCCCATGTGAAAACTGAGTTGGGGATTCTGCTACAGAGGTTTGGTGAGCACTTTCTGGGAGGGGGGATTTTCTTTCCTTCAGCAGAAGGGTTGTTCCTTCCCTTTCGTTTTTTTTTCTTTTTCTCTTCTTTTCCTTTTCTTTTGTGGCTTTTCCTTTCGTTCCCGCGGGAGGCAGGTGACCTGGGGGTTACCTTGCAGCTATTCCCCAGGGGCCGAAGACCACATCTTCCCCTTTTTCAGCACTAAATCTCTCCTTGGGCCAAGGGAGGGAGGGAGGGGGTGTGCGGTTTTTTTATAATTTTTCTTGAGTTGTTCCCCCAGTCAAAACCAGGCAGAGGCTCGCAGCTAAGGGGATCTTCAGACCACGTGCTCCCTTCTAATTACCCTGGAGTCTCTCAGCCGGGCCCAGAGGGAGAGAGAGAGACAAGCACTATCTCCAGAATGTCCTCACCTCAAACGCGGGCCCTGGAAAATTTAATTTGTTTGTCTGTTTTGCACTTTATTTGTCGGGTTTTTGTGTTTGGGCAAAATAAACTGTGATATTTGTGTGTTTTCTTCATTTTGAGGTGTGTTTGTGACTTCTCTCAGAGTCTCTGCTCCAAAATCACTGAATTTGTGGTAAAACCACCACAACGATAGAGGTAAACACCTTATCAGACAAGTATTGACATAGTCAACATACTAAGTCCTGGATCATCAAACTGATATCAGAAGAAGGAGGGGTGTCAAAGGAAAATTATTAGGCTGTAGCTTCAATTGTGCATTCCTGTGCAAAGTGCCCTGACTCCCCACAGCGGTAGCAGTTGACTTTGCTGGTCTTGCTATGTATACAGACAGTATAAGGCAGCAGAAACGATGGTGTCTTTGAAGTGTATTTTCCCATGTAGTACTTCTTTCAAGGTTTCAGTAACATACCTTTCCAAAAGAGAAATATTGTGTCAAAAATTGTATTTTTCTTTTAGGCATCCACTCTGTTGATTTTGTTGGATGTCAATGTTTATAGTAACATTCATTTCAGCTTGAGTGGTAGTCACAGTCTGAGCACTCCTTGTTAACTGCATTTCCTTGTCAATGTAGTCATAAAAGTGTTCCACAGTGCTAGGGCAGAGACAATCAGCTTAGCAGTGGCAGCAGAGCCACATCAGGGAGATACAGTGCCTCACTAGCCAAAATAATCAAAAGAAAGGGGGTTTTTCATTTCTTTCCCAAGACTGATATCAATTTTTCTGTTTACTCATTCTGAGACTGTTTTAGGCCTATCTTTACAACAACTGCTCTAAAAAAAATCTATTTTCAAACTTTTTGCGAGTTTGGGGGGTTAATTAATTTGCTTGTTTGTTTGGTAGTTTAAAATATTTTAATAGAAAAGATCATAATTTCTTTTATTCTTCTTAAATATTCCTACAAATAGTTATAATGAGAATCAAGATAAAAAAAAAAAAAAAACAACACAGCACTGAATTCCTGGTCAATAATATAATTTATAGTGTGTACTCACTATTCAAAAAGATTTTGTAATGCTTTGTAGGAATAAACACATACAGAGAAAAATATGTGGGTTTAACCAGATATGAAGATTCTACTTGGACAAAATTACTATTTGCTTTCATGTTTCTTTTTTTTTTTTTTTCTAACCATATAAATACAGCTTTTACTCTTGTATGCTATTCACTGTTGACTATATATGTGTGGTATGCATATTTACCCACAAAACAATGCTGTTAAAAAAATGCAAACCACATTTATTGCATGCGCTTGGTGTCCTTTTTTCTCCCTAAGATATCCGAACACTACAAACAAATCATAAAATGTAATTTTAAAAGATAAGTCTATGACAGTGTATGTGAAAAATAACTTACTAAATATTGTAGGAAAGGGTACCAGAATCACATAGCAGATTTTTATTCTACCAATGCATTCACTTCAGAGCTGGGCTAAGATTCAAAAAAATATTTTCATGTTTTTCTCCATCCTTTTTTTTCTGACTCATTGTTAACCACCTAATTTAAAGACTCTGCTCTTTTCCAGATCTGTCATTTCAGGCTCTAATCAGACATAGTCATAAAAAATCTCACAGCACTTCCTGCAAAAGTAATCAACATGATTTGTTAAGTGCTAACACTGGACTCATCTTCACACCAAACACAAACAAAAATAAGAGCAATTTCCAGCTTAAGCATATATGTTCTAATTTGCTGCGTTTCATAAATATTCGCTGCGTTAAATGCAGTCCTAAACTGTAAGAAAGATACTTTAGAAGAAATAGAAAAAAATGTATTTTAATATTAAATAAAGTTAGTCTTTTATTTATTTAGCACATTGTGATCTGCATGTGTGAAAAGCAACACCAAATCATATTTGTTTGTTGTTTTTTTTTCCCCAGGATATAATATTTTACTAATTTAGATCTCTGAATTTTCTTTAAGATACTGTACAATTTTACTTCACTAATAACTCCCCTTGTCATGCTGAAGGTAAAGAAATTATACTTAGGCACTCACTGCAAATTCCTAGACTGGTTATTCATAGAATGTTAAGTCCTTTAAATGTCTGTTCTGCATCACAATATTTACTATATGTTATTCCATTGTATTTTTTTTATTTTTCTTAATATGGCCCCTACTTTGCATTATCTCTTTGCTTTTATATTAATTAATCCATAGTTTTATTCAATTTTCAATGATCATGTGAATTAAACTCATTTGGTTTTGTGGTTCTTGAAACAGTACAGCAGTTTTAATTTAATTTATTTCTTATACTTAAATTCTCATTATGCAGAATGAAGGCCAACCTCTTCTAAAAGGGGAAGCAAGGAAGCAACTCCCTGATATTTATTGATTATTAATACATTATATTTATTAATTATAAGGCACGCAGTCCACAGCTCTGACTTATATGATCCAAGTATTGGAAACCCTGCCACCACACTTTGATTAGAAATGACTTTATTTCTTATCTTACGGATGAAGAATCAACGCAAAGGTAGCAGCTGGGAAATATGTATTAAGAATTTGTAATAGCAAATGGGTTTTAGAAATAATCTAATATTCAGCTATATTTAATTAGTCAATATTATTTTTTCTCAGTAATTTTTTCTCTTACATACAAAATCAATTTAAGGTCAGAACCTAACTGTAATCACTATTCTTAACACTCTGTTAAAACAGAGATTAATAAATCAGATTCATATTTTAGTCCCAAAGCTTGCCTTTTTCTTGGTTTTAGATTGCATTTCTGGCTGTTCTTCCTTGCATTTGTGATATGCTGCTTTCAGTAATCAATAGACTTAAAAAAAAAAAAAACAAAAAACAAAAAACAAAAAATATCTATAAATTTGGAAATATGAATCATCTCTTTATATCAGTATGAGTTCTCTGATCATTAACGATTCAGTAATGATCCTTTTTAAGTTTGGTACATTCATTGTACATATAGAAACACAGAGAAGTGTCTGCACAAAGAGGAGCAGACAGCATCTCTTATTTAGCCACTTTAATCAAATATCTAATTGAATCAATATGATTGAAATTTAAATGACAGCTGAAGTCATGAGTAAAAAAAAAAAATCAACAAATAAATAAATGCCAAAGGATTTCTGAATCCTAAATATGGGGATTTTGAATTCTACATATTTGATTGCTAAGCCATCTAGATTGGATCATTCCTTCTAAAACCAAAAAGATTCAGGGATTTCATCTAGAATTCCAGGCATGAGAGGCAGAGGAACTTATTTTCTCTCATTAAGAAAGATATCAGCCTTTGGTCAGACTAGGTGTCCCGATTCCTCAGGGAGAAATTTAGTTGCCCATAACACAGATACCTAGCTACTTATCCATATGAGATGTAGCCCGTAGTTTCTGAGTCATTTCATAGGGCTTGCATATCTAAGAAGAGATCTCAGATGATGATCATACTTTTGAAGTAGCAAGTGAATGGCATCTCCATGATATTAGATACTTTAGGTGTGGGATGCTGAACTGCATCCCAGATTTCCAATTACTATAGCAGGAGCTTAGACACCAAAACCCCATGACAGTGCTTATATTTAGCAATCTAGGTCTTATCACCAATCCGGTTAAAACATCTACAGTCTGGGCCATATGGGCTCTATCCCATTTTTAGGCATGGGTGTCAGTGTTATTTGAGACGCTTTGTAATGTCCTGAGTTACCAAGTTGCTGCTCCAGGGAATTTTCTTAGAAATGTTGAGTCCTGCCTTACTGTCTATCTGCAACAGTTTCTAGTGCATCAAATGGTACTCGGCATATGGTTAGAAACACATCTCGGTTGAGGTCAGTTTTCCCCATGGCTGGTAATGAAGAGGGATTTTTCTGCATTTTTCTGAGAAGCCTCAGCTCCCCTAAATCCTAAATAGTAATTTACATACTTGGCTGGATCTAGTCTTTAATCAATATCTAACACAGGACACTACTGTACAGATTAACAAAATCAGCTACCTTCCAGTTATTATTAAGAATACTTGGGGTATTTTCAAGGTTTTTTACCTTCTAAGTTTTTCCTATTAGGAGATCAAAATTCTTGCATGGATTATCATATATAACTTCTGCTTAGGAATATTTTCTCGTTTTTCATGTTATCAGTTACTCCTTGAACTTGGTAGAAATATGTTGATCTCTCAATGAAAGAGTAGCCTAATTTTTCAGATCTCTTTTATCTTCTGTTTGCACTAAATTCAGATGTTAATTTTTTATCAATATTTTCACAGTTATGGTTGCTCAACTCGATGCTACTGTAATGCCCTTTCACATAACTTGTAGAAAGAATAATAATAATAAAAAAGATTTTCTTTCTGAAGAAAACAAGGTTCAGCTTGCTTGTGATGATGCTGTTCAAAAAGATAGCAGATTCCCCATCATGACACTCCTTCACAGTTTTTCTTTTGTGACTCCTCAAGTGCTTTTCCCTTATGTTTCAGAGGTGTTTTGATGTCACGGTTATAATACTTAACCAGATAGCAAAACAGCACTTTACAAAAATGGCAGGTGATCCATAGATAAGAAATAAAATATATTAGAGATAAAAAGATGTTGTATTTAAGTATCAGTTCTCTTCACATATCAGTTTAAGAAGAATGAGCCTGACCCATTTGGTAACTGTTAGTAAGTTCTGGAAAACACTCAACAAACTGCATTTAATGTGTTTGTCAAACCTTTATCATTGTATCAGTAGTTTAAAAATCTAATTTACATTGCTGACACTTTCTGATACCTTTTATTAATGTAGTGCATTGATGAGTACTAGAGTGGAATCTGTAGAATGAAGTGTGGTACTTTATTTTAAACAGAATCATAGAAATTTTAGCAGAACTTCAGATAGGTTTGATGACCTATAAAAGATGGCTGAAAATCATCCTAGTTGTAAGTAATTAGCAACTACGTTATTACTTAAATTGTCATCACTTGTCTTGACCATTATTTAGCACAAAATAGCACTTTAACTCAAAGCCTGAAATTGTTTTATATGCATTGTTTGTTCACTCCCTTCTCTTTTGCATGTGTAACTTCAGCTATTTACTATTTTTATCTTAAATAAATAGCTTCAGAAATGTAGATCATTTGAAAGGTAGTCCTTACTTTCTAATATTTTTAATTATGAAGTAGCTATATATGTTGTTCAAATATAACAGCAATAGTACATATTATTTTTTCTTACAATTATAAATGAAAAGTGGGAGGGTTTTTTTGTTTCTTTGATTTTTTTTATAATAATAATTTCCTTATTGCTGATAAAAAGAGCCTTTTAAAGATCTGTTCCTTCTTAGCATTTGCATAGATTCAGTGGATTATTTGTTTCCATAGTTGTAAACTTTCTATGTCTATGAAAAAGTAATATATTTGTCTGTGTGTGTACCCTGGACCTCTAATTCAGTGGTCTCTCATGAATCTTTGCAACTCTTACAATGAATGTCTTCAGACATGAATATTTTTTGACAACTTTCTTTGTCCTAATCCATATTGTGAGTTGCATGCTTTCTTCCTCTCTCAGGAAGTAGTCTTTCTTGGCCAATCTGAGAATATATACTGCTTCTGTCTCAGAGATTTTCAAGACCCAAGTACATGAAGCCCTAGCAACTTAATCTAACTTTACAACTTCTCTTGCTTCAAGCAGAAGTTGGACTAGAGACTTCTGCAGATCACTTCCAACCTGAAGTACCCAGTGTTCTAGTGAATAAGTGAGTGGTCTTCAAAATTGTTCTCATTCTTTTATCACTACTTTGTCTTTATAACACATTAAAGAGACTATATCCTTCTTTACTGAAGTCTTAATTCATGAAATGTTTCTTACACTTCTTGCACTCCATGTTAAATGATCACTGGAAGCAAACTTGTCTCTTATGTATTATTTTCTTTATCACTTTGGGTCCTATATATTGTACATCACCAATTTTCTTAAATGGTATTATTCATTTTTTTGAAATGGGTTTATACCCTTTTCATACTTATTGCTTAGAAATGCAATATTATTAGGGACTAAACATGACCAAGCAAGTGTCATGAGTCTTCCTATTTTGTTCTCCCTGTGTCAATATTGACACTAATTCTTTTATAATTTTATAGACTAAAGTTTAACATCTCCAAGAGTTCTACTGGCTATAATAATAGCAGATTACTAGTCCTGTTGAATTAATGTTCATTCAGCTAATTCAGCTCAACGTGTTTTACATATATATCTGTTCAAGATTAAGTCAAGATCTGATCCAAATTTGCTACTGAGTATATTACAGAAGCTGAGGATCAGTTTCACTTTTGCTATTTTGTTACTTCCCTTGAATCTTTTCACTAGCCCAAGACAAGAGTTTATGTTGTGAAACTACAGCTATAAAGAAGAACGAGATCACCAAATTACACATTAATGCACTCAGATGAAGGACTTTGTCACTGCCTTTAAAGCCACCAGCTCCTATTCAGTTGTAAACTGTAATAATTGTATGAAAAGCTGGGAACAAATAGGAGCCAGAAAAAAACTGGCTGCAATGATGAAAGTTGCCTTCTTCTTAACACATTGCTATGGGAAGGAGCCACACGACTCCACAGTTTCTTTTACACTGGCATATTGCAAAATGATGTGATAATATTTGATAAAGCTTAATAATACATATGCAGGATGAAAGCATAGTTCTCATTGTAAAAAGAAGGAATTATGTTTTGTACTCAATTACTTTGAGGTCAGTCAGTACTGACAGGAGAACATGTGATATTAGATTGTTTTTAAAAATTTTGTTTGGGTAAACAACTCAGTTTAAATTACTTCATGGATTTTACTTAGTTTTTGTCTTTTTCTCATTCCTTTCTTTCAGCATTTTCAGATTGTTCTTACTAATTAAACTTCACACACTTGCTATAGAAGAAATAAAAAATAAACTCCAATCATATTCATAGGTTTCCCATAAAAAAATAAAAGAAAGAAAGAAAGAAAGAAAGAAAGAAAGAAAGAAAGAAAGAAAGAAAGAAAGAAAGAAAGAAGCTTTATCAGCCACATCAGAAGCTTAAAAAAGCCTAGATATTATATAATTCCCATGCACTTTTAATCTATTTTAAGTATATTACACTTAGACTTCTAAATTTATTGTAATTAGACCTATGTATTACAAAGGAGCAGCTTATATTGCTCCTACCTAATCTCTACTTTATAAGCAGAAGAGCAAAGCTAAAGAGTTTAGGATTTTCACATTTAATGCTCTTTTTACCTAATCAAGCTATACAGCTTAGTAGCTTCCTTCCCTGTGGTTTGCTCTTTTTTTTTTTTTTTTTTTTT
>VYZS01106220.1:0-51496 GCA_013400695.1 Neodrepanis coruscans | reverse complement strand
GAATCATTATAGGTACATAGCAGGTGTCCAAGGTGTCCCACAATCTAAAGTGCTCAGATACTTTCTGGGAAGTTTCCCAGAAGACATCCTCTTGTATCTCTGCCTAAAACAATATTATTAGAAAAAACAAAACCACCCCCACACTAAAGCTAAATATTTAAGCCATTTATTTAAACAAATCAGAAGAACACACACCCTTTCCTTTCTACCCTTGATGCAGAAAAAATAGTCCTACAGCTTAGAAGGAAAGAATTCACCAGGTGTTCAGACGCACACTGATCATGGTCCTGCTGCATATGGTGGANAAACAAACAAACAAAAAAGTTATTTCTCTAGTGTACTTGGTTCAAAATTAATTTTGCTCTTTCCTTTCTCTAGGAAATTTGTTTCCATTGTTTGGAATTTGTTTGGGTGGATTTTGGGTTCTCCCTTCCCAAAGGAAATGGCAGGAAAAGAAATACACTGAAAAATGAGAAAAACATCAATTGTTTTGTGAGGGTTTTTCCTTTAGAAAAACCTAAGAAACTCATACACACTCCAGGCAGAAAGCCTGAAATCAGGTGTTCATAACTAGAGCTACACTTGACTCTCTCTCTTTTAATTGCCTGTACTTGACTGTATCCCTTTAAGGAAACAGGATTAAATCCAGGAACCTTCGTGTTGTTTATTCAGCAAGGGATTAGCCCAGTTTGATAGCCCTGAGCTAACCCCTGCTGAAGTATCTACAGATGACTTCATCATGGGATATGCCTGTAAGATACAGAGGTATATCCCAGAAAATAGGACAGCTGCAAAGGACAGGCTTCATCATTCTGAAGAGCAACTTAAGAGTGGCTCTGCTGCAATTCACCATTTCCCTCACCAAAACTCCTCAAAGAGGAATTTCCTATATATCAGCTTCTTGATCTTTGCTAAACAAGTTTCCCATGGCAAGTTTTTTTGACTCTGCTTCTATCTCCAAGCAACTTGAGAGTGGTAACAGTTTTCTATTTCCATTTCAAGAGGTGAACAAATAAACTCCTTAAAACTGCACTCAGTTATGCTTCCTGATTCAACAGCACAACAGAAAGCACCAATGTATGCCAAGAACTATCAATATAAGAAGCCTACAAGACAGATAGGTATCTACAACATACCAAAACAATATCCCCAAATTTGCCACAAATCCTCCATCACACCCTCATGCCACTCCCCAGCTATGCCCATCTCCAGTCAGTGGCACTTTGCAGCTCTCTCACACTGGCACAGCACTAGCACCGCAAACACTGAGGGCACATGTTTGCACTGGAGCCTTTCCGACTAATTGGAGATTTGGCGTTGTTGGGTTGTTCTGCCTGGGGAATGGAGACAGAAAGCATCAGTTTTTCCTCAAATAATATCTGGGCCAAGAGTTAATTCTCAGCAATTAAAAACAAAATCCAAACCGCATTTTTTTCCATAAACAGCTAATGGTCTTGGATCTGTCAACATAACTAGCATATAGCTGATTTGTCAGAAAATAAAGAGCATGCCTGCAATAAGACATGACAAATAGCAAGAGCAAGTTTAAAACAAACTAATTTTCACAAATTCTGTCACTTTATAAAGGCTTACGGGTTTCCTGAAGCTTTTTTTTTAAAGAGGCAGAACATTGCCTAACATCCACTGCAACATAAGGATTCATCTTCTATAACATAGCACCACAATGATAGGAAAAAAACCCAGCAATATTGCACCCTTTGGGTTCAAGAAGAAGAATTAATTCTAATTCCATAGGCTGGAGATCATGCTGCATGTCACAAAGGACACGGTCAGCCAGCAGGAAGCAAACAGTGAAGTAGAAAAGGGTCTGAGCAGTATCATTTCCCTGATGCCACTACTGTTCATGCTGTACCATAAATGTGTAGTTGTTAGAGGACTGGGACAAACAGCTCAAGAAAACTGAGAAAGGTTATTTTAGCTATGAAGAGATAATACAGCCTTTATTCACATTAGCTAAACATTGCTAATAGGGTAGGGAAGTTGGAGGTAGATACTGCTCTGAGTGCAGCAATCAGAAGGCAGATTGCACCGATCTAACACCAAATATGTTGACCACAGAATATGTGGCCTGCTCTGCTGGTGATACTTATGGGCCAGGCAGGTAAACAGGAGGCAAAGAAAGTTTCTTTGCCTAGATGTGGAAAAACAAGGATAGAAGACAGAGGACTTAGCACTTGACATCAGACATGCTGGATCATTTCTGATTGAAAGCAAAAACTCACACTGGGAGTCCAGGCAAAGGAGATCCCTTTCTTCTCTCTTTTTCAAGAGCTGGTGAGGCAGCCAGGAACGCTCCATAAGGAAGACAACTCCAAACCTAAGCTGGCATTTAAAGTTCTTCAGGAAATTACATAAACCCAGAGCAGCTTCTCAGGTTGTTTAATTTAACATTGCTGGTAATTCCCTCCTGCCTTAGCTGCTTCTTTAAAGAAGGGAGCACTTGCATGCAGAGCAGGCTGTACCAGAGACAACAACCAGAAGTCAAAACAGCTCTGCTGCTCATGCCTCTAGTTACTGAACAACTAAGATCAAGGAAAACAGGACCTCATCTTCTGAAGCTCAGCAAGGACACATCAGGAGAAATGCTGCTATGGAGGCTCCTTTCACATCCTGTGAGCAGCAAAGGCACTGGGTACACGAGGCTTTTCCCCAGCCCTCAGGAATGCAACCACACCGTGTCCTACAGATAAAAATTCAGGCTGAAAGGAGGTACACCTCAGTGCTGTGCTGGTGGAGAGCTAGACACACTTCATCAGTGTTCTTGAAGTACTTCAGGGGCAAAACTATATTATGCAGAAACAGCTTTCTGTTCAATGCTAAGTGGATAAAACATTCTAAAGGATATACAAAGCTTCAAATGCTAAAATTTGGGGTTTGTGGAGTTGCTTGTGTAACCAATTCCCAAATGGCAGAGATGGCGAACAATGGTCTCCAGTCACTGCCTTCTTTAAGAAAAGAGTTCCTGGAGACTCAGATTAAACCAGGTGATAGCAGTTGCACATCAAACAGGAGGAAGCACTTCTCTACGAATTAGTAAGTGTGGGACTTGCTGACACAGGATGCTAAGGATGTCACAGGCAGTTATGGGCTGCAAAGTGGCTAGGGTTTTTTCTGCCCTCAGTTTGTCCACAAAGAACAATTACATAAAATATCTGTTTTGGTGGAAATTTTCTGATTCCTGAACAGCCAGAAAAGCATCATTACACATTTATGCTGGGAAGATGAAGGATCTGCCATTAGCTGCTGTAGGAGACACAGAGCTGGTTCTGCTCCTCAGCATGGATAGAGGGTGCTTCCTCATCTACAGAAACCACCTTCAAAGTACACAGGACCAAAGCATTTGCTGCATTTTCACCAATGACAGTCCTATGAACTGAACTTTGTACTCCAGTAGTCAAAAGTCAGGCTTCTCTCTACAATTATCACTGACATCAGACCCATAATTTGGGTGCTGAAGTCGACTCAGTTCTTCCTTTGAGTCCTCAGATTCTGGTTGGCTGTGTAATACCAGGACAAAGATTTTCCTTTCCAAAAAGAAGTTGAGCTCTAAGCAACAGCCATATACCTTGTCTGGCCTCAGTAGGAACCCTCCTGGGCTGCTGTTACCTATGCACACTTGTCCAGCAGAGTCATTGTTTAAGTCAGGCATTCTCTCCAGGCATCTTCTGACTAGCTCTCATCTTTGTCATAAGAGAGAGAAACAACTGGTGTTGCTTCATGGAGGATGATCTTTCTGCCACCCAACCTCAGGATGCTAAAGGAGAAAGGTGTTCACTGCTGCCTCTAGTTGACTCCCAATCTTGTACTGACACTTTCATGAAATTTTCCCAACGGCTACACACTGTCTTGAGCTCAAGCCCCTTCTGGCCAGCTGCAAGTTCTCCTCAGTGCCTTCTTTGTACAATGCTAAAAATCTTGTGACAATCCCATCTCACCTGGAGTACCACGGGTGCAAGTTGAGAGAAGTAGGCAAGAGCCTCATCCATTTTGATCAGCATCCTTTGTCTTGAAATCAGCCTCACAAAACTAAATATGTGTAGACTTATGTTGTCCTCAGATAGCTCCCCCACCATACACAAACACAAATAAAATAGCAAATCAGAACATCAGACTTCCCAAGGCTTTTCCCCTTTCAAAAGTAAACTTCTCTTTGGTAAAACACCCACTCACACTGATTACTGAATATATATGATAGGCAGTGATTTCTTCTCCAGATTAGCCAGCCAGTTTTCTGTAGCACCTGATATCTCTTCATCCAGAGGGCTACAACTGCAGAGGGGATGCACAAAGTTAAAGCATCTTTTCAGGAAATTCACCTACAATATCTTGAGAACTGGACATGGCTACCTCATCCCCATAATATTTTCTAGGCTACATGTTAGCAATGGGAAAAGCTTGACCTCACTATTCTGAAGCTGCACGGTGCACTTGACAGGCAAAAAGGGTTTGCAAGTATTAATCAGTAGGAATGAATATGGAGAGAATTTCTAGGCACCACAACTCCCTGTAGAAGCCTTTCTGTGGCTGGTGCTGTATTGGTTTTGCCCAGGAGGGATATATGAGACCCGGGGACAGTTCGACCTTTCTGCAAATGTTGTAAAAAAAACAAACAGAGTCAAAGCAGCTGGGCGAAGTCAATTTCCAAGAAGACAATTAACCTATTCTTTGCCTCTCAGAGATGAAAATTGCCACGTGCACAGGTGCATGACACTTCTTAGATCATGATCTACCCTGCTAACAGTGGGTGTAAAGGTAAAAATTCCCTCCTTCCTGTGAGCTAAGGAGATCTTGGCTGTGCTATGCAAAACACCTTTCCTGAAACACCAGTGTAACCTATGCATTGGAAAAGGATGAAATCCATGCTCTGAATAGACACCTCATGGCTGTCAGACCATTCAGGGGAACACAGGTAAAATCTTGAAACTAGGTACTGCCACTCTCTCTTCCAAAAGACAGGATTGGTATGAATATTCAAGAAATCCAGGATCTAGTACAAGATATTAGAAATACCCACTCCCTTTCTCATTCAAGGAGGACAATCACAACCAAATAGTAAAAGCCTCAGATTTCCAGAAGACAGAAAACTAAAGAATGTTTTGAGCAACCACAAGCCTTGAACTGCTCCTCCACAAAGGGGGATAACACCTGCAACTGAAGGGCACCTGTTTCCTGCCTACCAGGCACAGCTTAGTGCAAGAAGCAATCAAAGCAAGGAACAGCATTTGAAGCAAACTTGGAAGCAGACGCTGTTTTAGAGGCAGTTTTGTTCAATATGTATAACTGTTCTGGGAAAGGTAAAATTACTGGTTTGGGGAGTGGAATGTCCTCTTTTTGACAAAAGCTGTCACTGAGTCAGAAGCCCACAGCAGGAACAACTATGTAGGATTACAGAAAGGGGCAGAGGGGAATGGGGATGTTTATGAGAGATAGTGGGAAATTTCCTGCCAAATGTTTTTAAAGGAAAATTTGTTATCATCTTCACAAAGCACACCACAGAAAATCCTTATTTTTTAATCTGACCCCATTTCATAAGAAAACATCACAATCTCATATATTCTAAGATTCAGCTATTACTCTAAATCAGCAGTTTCCAAAATCAGTAAGTCACTAGAATCAGTTAAGCATCTTGCAGAATCACATCAGAACTGAGAGCAAATTTCTTCAGTTCAACATTTGCAAAGACCTCAAGCGATTCAAACTGAAGCATTAACCTGTTAATTAAGCATCCCCAGCTATTGAAAACCAATCAATAAATTTTCCTTCCGTTGTCATAGGAATAACAACTGTTTTTTTGCAGTGATATACAATGCCACTGCATTCAGTGAGCTCTGCTGCTTTAAAGAAAAAGCAGGAAGTCAGAACAGAAAACTTCTAGGGAGAAACTGCTGAGACACTGCAACTCACAAACGCGTTCAGACTTCCTTCTCAAATAATTCCTTGCCTAAATGAGAAAGACTCTTCCTTCCCCTTCCTTCCCCGTTTTCACTCTCTGCAGGTGTCCCCAAATACCTCGAGTAGCAGGACAATATCGTTCCCTGGAATCGGCAGTATATTCCACAGCAAAAAGCTAGTGGAGAAGGAACTCTCCCACTGTAAAGAGTATCAGAGCCGGTCCAAGCCAGGAGGTGTGGTTTGCAATGCTCCTTATGCATCTCACCCCCTTTTCAGCATAGGCTGGTAGCCATCAGCACAAGAAAACCTGCCCTTAAGCTTCCAAAGTAAATTCCTTGCAATCCTGCCTTATGCAAGGAGAAGGTCTTGTTTCTGAGCTGCCTTAGGCAAAAGGGGAAGAAGTGGTAAAAAAAGCAGATGATTCCTCATCTCATGCTGAACTACTTTCCCTGAAAAACTCTAGCTGTGCTTGTAGATAGCTCTCTGCCTACCTCCCATCCAATTTCAACAAAGGAAGAGCTGGAAACTACCCCTGTGAATCCTGCCTCAAGTTTAATTCCGCTTTTACAAGGCTGGCAACCTGTTTCACAAAGAGGAGTACAAAGAATTTAGGAAAAAAGAAAAACAAAGCATAAGACAACAGGGCAAAGAGTATGTTTCCAAAGCACCATAAAACACACCCCGGGGGTGGAGTGCACATTCCAAGATTATCTCACTAAAGCAGCCAGAGATGCCACCCTCTATCCTGCCACTGTTCAAAGCCCCATTCTATCCCACAGCATCCCTGCCTGCTGACAGCTAGAGATGCTGATGGGGATTTGTCAACAGCAGCTCCAGAGCCCCCAGGCAGCATGTCCTGAGCTGTGTCAGCTCCCATTAGTTAAGCCCTAGGTCTTCTTAGGAAAAGTAGCAAAGGAAAAGAAAAAAAGAGCATGTTGAGATCCTGGAGGCTGGCTCTTCATCACCTGATATGGTTTTGTCCCCTTTGCTCACCCTACCCCAAATGCCTCTGTGTCAGCCCTCAAGGATAATATTTGCCCAGACAACAACCTTTGCCATAGTCACAAGCAGGTAAACCTAACCTCTACAGAGAGCAAAAGAATCCTCTTCCATCAATTTCCACTGATAAGACTCCAGCTGGTATCTGAACAGCAGAGATCTCATCAGCCTGTAAAGAGAGGAGCTCCAAATAGCCCCATCTTACCAGCAACAAGCAATAACGGGACCTGTAGAAAACAAAAACAGGTCCTTCCCTATTATTTTAATATGGCTATGTCAAAACCCAGATTAAAAAATGGACATGAAGACAAATACGAATCATCACAATTGTCTTTAACAAAGTTTAACAAGGACAGAGAGCTTTCCGGAGCCATCTGGGAGGGCTCTGTGGTGCTAGAGGGCAGCTGTGCTCCACTCTAACCAGGATGATCACCTCTCCACTCCTCAGGGGCTCAGCTTTGCCTCAGCCCCAGGACCCCACACCCTCTGGGGCACCATCTAGCAGTGTAGCTGTGGCAAAAACAACCAATCAAACAAACCCATACCAAGTGAGGTACTTGCCTCTGAGCAGGAGGGCTTACTCACCATTTTGTTCACTGTTGCTGCAGAAGTCATGTTTAACAGTGACCCATGGTCTCAGCTGGGATTCTGCTAGAACAGCACAAAAGCCAGGCTAACTGCTTTCCTGCACCTTGCAGCCTGTCCTGTCTCTAATCTCCTCTCAAAGCTCTTTATATAGGTTCTTTTAGTACTGACCAGAACAAAAAAAGCTTACAAGACACAAAAAAATAAACACACACATTGAAGTCACATTAAAGAATTCTTAGCGTCACATGGATAAAGGTCAGGAAATACATAAAGTTATGGTTCCCATAGTAATGCTAATCCAACCATATTGCACCTCCTGTGTATTTAGTGGGACAAACTGAAAAGCAAAAGGCTTCATCTACCAATGCTTAAAAGGTTTTTGATTTAGTAATGATACTTGAATACCACCCCCACATGCAACATTTAATGTTCTGAGCAGTGGATTTTCATATCGTATTGGATTAAGCCAATCTAAGCACCACTACAGCTCCCCATATCTAGGGCAACACCAAGAGCAAGAGCTCTCAAGCATGATTACAGACTGAACATTATTTGCCCAACCTGAATAAAGGAAAGGGATCCAGGCATCAGAACAGTTTGAGTCACCAAATTGCAGTCGGCGCAGATTCTGCACTTGTATGCAGCAAGAAGGTGGTAAGTTCAGGAGAGAGGGGGGAGAATGACCTACCAAGCCCTGTACACCCATAACTAGTAAATGTTAATCCACCTCTATAAACACTCATTTACTTGATAATGAAAATTTGAAATATCCTCCTGCCTAGTATTCCACCTCACAAGTCTAGAAACAGGTTGTAAATTAACTACAGCCATGTTGACCTTCCTCCAGCACAAATCTGTGTGTTTCTCTGCTCTCCAAGCTCCTGAGGTTTTATCTTCATGCTTTACATAAAGCCCACACAAGGCTTCCAAGAGGGAGCAGCTACAAGTGGTCCATTTGCATTTACCGGCTCCAACTGAGCATCTAGATTTGCAAAGGAAGTGATAGACTCTTTGTGCCATAGGAAACACAGTAAGTCAAATGGGTTTGAGCACCTGTACTGGAGAAGAGGATTACTTCTCTGGCTAGGTGTCTGGTAGAAAGAAACGGCAGAACAGCTGTCTTGCAAACTCCTTTAAGAGGCAAAGAGGGTGAAGAAGAAGGAAGGCAGCTCTCAAGCACAGGAACAAAGCGTGCAATGGAAGTAATGGAAACGGGCACTTGTAGGGGCATCCATGTATGTCTTTTTTTCACCTCCAATAAATCTGAATTCTTTTCTTAGTTCCTGTGATCTCAGGCAGAAGGATGCAGTTCAGGAAAACAGGAATCTTTGAACTTCAAAAACCAAACAGATGAAGAGAGAGACACTGCTTCTGAAGAGGTTCTCAGCCCTGCTTGGCACTAGGGTGCCTGCACAGCCCTGCTTAGAGGACACCAAACTGATGGAGCTGCTCATGGAGCAACATCAACACCAATGTCCACATAGGGCACAGGCACAGGAACACACAGCAGAAGTCCTTCTGCCCACAGTGTTACTGGGTACCAGTTCGTTCACTCGCATCCCTCAGCCCCTTGCTCTCACCATCCCTTGGGGCACACCCACCTTCCCTTTTGTGCTCCAGCATCAAGTTTCCGTGTTTTAAAGAGGCTTTGCAACCCTCCCCATGGCTGCAAGGCTTGGCTGCTCCTCTGAGCTGCGCAAGTTCCAGCCGGCATCTAGCCACATCTGCCAAGGGTAACAAGGATTTGGTCATGCTTTATCTTATCTATGCAATAATGACGCTTGTCTTCCTTCTTGGGCAAAGCTCAGTAGCTCTGCACCTGCCAATAAGGGAAGCTGGACAGAGGCCAGGAGCTTCAGCCTGCAGCAATTCACCCCAGAGCAGGTTGGCTCTGCTTGTCTGCCTGTCCCACCCACCAAAAACAGGCATTTAGTCCACAAACAAGAACTATGGAGAAAATAAAGCTCAGCAAAATTTATACTTCTAATCTCACCTTTACCTCAGGTGCTAGCACAGACATTCAGCTTACCTGCCCTAAAAACAGTACAGCCATGCTAGTCCTTACCAATACACAAAACAGTATTTTACAGGGAGTCAGACCACCTGTCCGGAGAGAAGACCTCAATGTCTGTCCTGCTGTCAACCTACAGACCACCTACAGCTTCAATTCACAGGGGAGATGAGCCTGGTTTCCTCCTCTTTATTTTATAGAGGGAAAAAGGGGAAACTGAGGTAGATAAAAGCATTTCTCTTACTCACAGCTGTTTTGTTGAATTAGATGGAAAGGGATTCAGCTACTGTAACAGTGATTACCTTAATTGCACAGCTACAACAACCAGCCATTTTTCAAGCCTTCACTGCATTGCTTTAGCCTTCATCCAACACATGTGCTAAGGGCTAATTCTTTCAAAAAGGTGTAGGATAGATTTCAAGAGCCTTACTCATAGTCTCCATCTCCTCTTCAGAAACACCAGTTGCCTCAGCCCATTCTACATCATCAGCTGTGAGCAGTGACACCTTGGCATCTGCCAGGATCTTACCAACAACACAAGTTCAAGCCAGCCCCAAGCCCACATGGTGCTGGACCACCACAGATTTCAGAAGGTTCATGGCTCCCAGTCACATTTTTAGAGGTCTACTACCATCCTCTGGACAACACAAGACTTTGTTGCATGTCTAATCCTCAAACATCCTTCTGAACCAAGCAAACTCTTCCACATAGATGGGGCCAGTAACTGGTGCAGAAAAGTGACGAAATCCATACGAGCACAGAGATTAAAACTACAGAAGCAGAGGCAACAGCTCCTCCTTCAGATGATATCTCTGCTAAACTAACTGCAATCACACACTTTACTAAATAGAAAGCAGTGATGCTACAAGCCTCCTTCCTCTCAGTCTTACTACTTAACAAATTTTCTTCCAGTTATGCCAAGCAGATAAGGACACCATACCCTTCCAAAGCATTGTACCATACACAATTTCCTCCAAAATAAATGATTAAAGCCAGTCTCTAAGAGCACAAGATAGTATTTGTTCCTGCTTTAGTGCTTTGTAACACACAGTTAAGAGAAAAGCACTCAGTTAAAAAGTCTACAGAGCATCCCAATCATGTTACCCCAACCTGAATGAAGCACAGGGAAGCCCACCCTAGCTCCAGACTTCATTTGAAAGTCTAGAGTACCACAACCGAGACACAACTCACAACAGCTACTTTTGGCATTGTTTTCTCTCAAAGCTCACAATATTTGCTATTCCACTTGAAGCACCCAAGTCCTGCAGTCAAGTGAAATATTGAGACTCAAGAATTTCTTGGAAGCTCACATAGGCATGCAGAAATCTCTAAGACAATCAGAAATGAACATAAGAAAGCAAGTTAAGAACATAATTTTCAAAAAAAACCACTATGTCATTTCATGGCTTTTTTTATGTCTGGCTGTTTCTTAAAAGCTTAGCTTAGGACTGGCAAACCTATTGAACATATGGCCTGAGAAAGGCACATCATGCTCCTTGCCACAGCAGAAGTACATGGGAATACTTAGTAGATCCACCCCAATGCTCCTTCCACAGCTGCAAAGATCAGGTTTGCTTAGCAAAATAAACATTTAGGACCACACACAGAGAAAACCTTCTCAGCATTAGACAAGACATTAGAGGTTCAGGATGCAGGATGGGGAAAAGAAAACACTGATAGAAAACATTAAGAGGTGTACTCAGAACATCCACAGCATCTCCCTTTCACACTGCTGATGTATGAATACCTCCAGGGATACACAGTGACAAAGGACAGAAACTCTTACTAATTGTTGCAATTCTGCTCTTTTGGTAGGACAACAAAACGAATCATCCCAGATTCAGACATGGTAAATCAATTATTTCTGTCTCAGACTTCATATGGACAGCAAGCTAAGGCATCTGTCAGGAACAAGTTGGCTGCTCCACCCAGTGGAAATGGACACATTTACTACAGCTGAACCTTCTTGTCACTGTCCTTAAGCTCAAGATGAGCTCCCACAAACAGATAAGGAGAGAGGATTCAGTCCCCAGAGCAGCCTTAAGAAATCAAAAAGATTGAGCCAGTGAGTAGCTATATCATGGAAACCAAACCTAGTTTATTGTACATAAGGATCGATATCCTCAAAGCTCTCTGACCGTGAAAAACATTGTGCATGGAGCTGCGTCCATGTGATTTCTGTTACTGTCAATTGTTCTCATCCCATTAGTTTGTCCTCTGAGTCTGCCTGGAAAAGTCATGAGGAACAGCAGACTCCCAGTGCTGTCTGCATGCTGCTAAAGACAGTCCCACATAAAGTCCTCCTTTCCAATACCATCTTCAGATCAATAGAAAGGAAGGTCTTGATGAGATGCTCCAGATTGGGATGGGAACAGAAGTTTTCCTACCCAATGGTGACAAAAGAGCCAAGCAGACTTTCCAATGGGACAGTTCATACTACCCACCATAGCTTGCCATACAACCACCAAGGGAAGAATGATGCTCTGGAGAATGAGAACAACATTGTTTGCCCAGCAAGGTAGCTTTCAAGATGTTTTATGTCACCTTATGAAGGATTCTAAAATTTAATGCCTCAGGCCTCACATCAGCCTCTGTGCAGCAGGGTGTCCTGGCAAATAGAGGATTCTTCCAATACATCTCATTGCAGTTTTTCAGAACCTATTCTGGACCGCCTGAATTGGCCAGTGAAAGGACAGACTAAACCAACTATCTGTTCGACTTAGAAAAGCAACTTCCATAGCCCTCAGGAGGTGTATATATATGTGTATATACATAAATATATACACACACATATATATATGTATATATATATATACACACACACACACATATATATATATTGGTCTGCGTAAACCTGGTTATATGATCCTCCAAAATAAATATAGCCCTAGAACGTGAGAAATAAGATGCAATTGCCCCTGAATTTGCATTAAGGAAAAGCTAGAAATTAAGGTTTTCTGAGAGCCCCTTGATGCACAACAGTCATCATCTCCATCAGAATAAGCAAGTAGTCAACAGGTCACAATTAAAAAAGCAAGTTGTGTTTGGATTATCCTGCCTCCTCAGGCTATTCCTGAGCACAGCCATCTCCCTGTGTCCCAGGCTGGCCTCTTTTCCCTTCGGCTGTTGTCAGGAAGTCCTACAGGAAGGACTTGAGGTTCAACACACAAGTTCACTGAAGTGCATCCCATGCACACAGGATGTTAAAAACACGGGGCAGTCTCAGGAAAGGGGAAACTCTGGCATTTTTTCCTTCCAAAGAGAAGGAGAAGAACCACCAACACAGCTGCCATAGGGACGTGCAGCATCTTTAACCATCTTTACTGTGCAGCATCATCTGCACCTGAATCGTGCCAAGAAAGAAAATTCTCAGAACAGAGAATGCCGTTAAAAAAAAAAAAACACCAGAGAGAAAATAAAAGGTCTCCATTCAGGTCCAACACACAAGACCAAAGTCCCACGACCTCATATCAAAGGAGCCTGCAGACTTCACAACAACGAAGGAAGAGAGAAGGAGAAAGGGGTGGAAGCTTCCCAGCCCGGACCCGACCAGGGCAGCGCTGCCCATCCCATGGGCCGTAGCGACGCCTCAGGAGCGGTGCGTGTGAAGGCAGCTTTGCACAGGAACGTGGATGCTCCATACCTGTCCTTCACCGGCAAGGGACCTCCGAGAGCTGGGGACGAGGCGGATGTGTGGCTCTGCACAGGCGAGGACCCTGCAGCATACAGAGCCCACGGCCCTCCGCTCCCCTCTCCCCACAGCTGCAGGGGAAGTGCGGGGGAGGCCGGCGAGGCGAGGGGGAAAGATGCCAACGGGGCTCTTTCCTGGGGCGGCCGCTCTGCAGCACCTCCGCTGCCGGATCCCGGCCGGGCACAGCCGGCAGCTGCCCCGGGTTGGAGACCCGTCCTCACGGGCACAGCGCCCTCAGCCCCCGCCGCTGCTGCCAGTGCCGGCCCTGCCCTCCCCGGGAGCTGCTCGCAGCTCTTACCTGGCCCGTGGAAGCGGGAGCGCAGCGGCACCTGCGGCCGTCCTGGCCGGGGGAACAGAGCCGCCGCCTGCGCCGGGGGCGGCCCCGAGCCGGAAATGAGCGGGGCCTCGGGCGGGTGGGAGCGCGGGGCCGGTCCCGCTCCTGCCCCTCGGGATGAGCGGGAACACCCCCCTCCCACCGCCCCGGCCCCAAACGGCCTCGAGAGACGCGAAAGCCGCGCACCCAGCCCCGCTCGCAGCCGCTCCGCTGGCCAAGCCGCGGGCATCGCACGAGCGGCTTTATGGAAAAAGGATCAATTTCACCGATTAACGGCACGGATTGGGGGTATTTGTTACTTTACTGTTATTAGACGTTAATAAAAAGCTGTTTGTTGTAACATTGTAGCATGCAGCTGGTAATCACAGCACTTGTCCCCGTCACATGACATCACAGAACAAAGTCTCTTCCCAAAGTTTACCACTGTCAAAAGCCTGGACAAAGACGAGCCCGAGCCCTTCAGAGTCCAACAGACACCCCACAGCGACAACCCCCGACCTGTGTGGGGCTATTTTCCCTTTTCCCGGGGATCCCAGCTGCGCAGCTCGGCCGCAGCACCTGAGCAGCCGTGCCCCGCTCCCTGGGCTGGCACCAGGGAAAGTCCCAGCTTTCCCACAAACCCGGGGGTCGGTGGTTTCCATGTGCTCCATCTGGAGATTAACCGGATTAGACCTTGGTATTAGACTGAAATAGGCATACACACAACAGACAGTACCATCTATTTCACCCACTGGTAAAAAAAGGCACAAGAGACAGGGTTCGGTTTCCTCAGGAGAGGCCCCTGTATCAGAGAAGTTTCAAATTTGTGAATAACTTTCTACTGACCCTTTCACAGGTGCCAAGCACCTGCTATTCCCACAGGATGGTGCTTAATTTCTCCTGGAAACCAGGGTCTAACCCAAAGCTGCCACAGACAAAAGCTAATAGTATTTCGGGCGTTGCAGCTTGAGAAAGTTAGAACTGGACCAAAATGCACCATTTTTTCACCTCTAGGTCAATGCCCCATTCAGTGCATACTGATATGTGCGGAACTTAAATGGGCTAGGGCCTAGCAAAACAAACCCACATCATACAGTGCATTCAAAATATTTTTAATAAACTTGTAAATGGCAACACAAACAACCTACTCGAGTCAGGTAAATATATTGAGAAAGTTTTTATTAGAAGATACATTTCTGCCAAAATAAATAGTTACATTTTATTCAGCAAAACATTAGAAAATAGAAACAGGAGGAAAAAAAGAGCATAAACAATTTAATACTGAACTTTTAAAGTGAACACTACTTAGTGACATTGCCATGTATATATATGACTTGTGCATACTATTGCTGGTCTAGTTGCTGCTCTGATGTCAGTAATTTCCACAGGATCTCCACATGTATTGTGTGCTTAAGGGTCTTCTCAAACTCAGTGGAAGCAGTGGAGTCCCAGGACAGATTTAGCTCAAAGAGCTGCTTTAGATGCTGTTTTCAAAAGCAAGAGAAAACCCCAGACAAAAGAGGTATTTATTTCCAAGTTACATTTCCAAGTCTTCTCCCTGTGCAGGAAGGCTGATGTAGATCCACAGAGCGAGACGGATGCAGTTAGAGGCTGTCCTAGTACAGCTGCCTGCAAATTGGAAACTGAGCAATGTCCCGCTGGTAGGAAATACAAAGGAGGGAGGAGAGGGAAGCAAGTACTGCTGCACTCATAAAGGCAGACACTGCAGGGGCACAGAGGGCAGGCAGGCCGGAGCCCACCGTAAAGGCACAGGGTGTGTTTGGCGCAAACTGGCTGACACAGCAGCCAGGTGAGGTGGTCCATTCTCTCATTGATTTAAGGGGGAGATGGAAATAAAGCTTGAAAAAACTGTTGGCAAGGCGCTCTGATTTTGGCAATGTGCAGCCCTGCCACCTACCACTTCTAGCTTACGTTTAGCAGAAGTGGACCTTTAAGAGAAAAACACAATTTCAAGGTGTTTATCTTGCAACCACTTTGGCGAAAATGAGAGTTCTTCTCTCAAAGGAAGCAGTGAATTATTAATTTTTTTTTCAAATGAACAAAGTCACTGGGAATATAGAAGAACTAGGAGCACCCCAGTGCTGTCAGACAGCAGATTCCCTTTTATTCTCTGGTCTGAGTGTTACAGGTACACAGCTCCTCCAGGAAGCCATAAAAAGACAATTCCTAGGTGCTATATATTATGGTCAGTATTTTCTCCTATCCCTCGAAAATCAGCCTGTAGCAGTATTAGAAGTAGGGCAGGCAACAAACCAAACCAAACACATACTACACACTAATTTTGTGTTATAGAGCATGCCATAGTTACGGACTGTTGTATGCAAAACAACTCTACAGTGTTATACAGGTTAGGGGCTGGTTAGATTCACAAGTTCACCACTAGCCTTGTTAAAAGCAGCAAGTAACTCAGGAAGGAGAAAAAAAAAAAGGTGAATTCCTGAATGCACAGATCCTTCATGTGAAACAGTGGAAACAGCAAGGGTTGGGACTCCTGCAGCAGTCCAGTGAAAATAAGGACAATTGCACATGGACTGCAAGATGAACTTTTGGTCCAGGATCCTGACCTCTCACCCACCATACACTGGAGAGCAAACAGGCCCTGGCAACTACCTGCTGGGCTGCCCAGACACATGTTTTGCTGAAGAAGGGACTGACTGCTACAGATGACCTTGTTCCTGTGAATTTGGCAAATGTAGGTTAATCAGCAATGTCTGCCCAGAAGACAATTTTCCACGTCATAAGGTACACACAAAAAAGGCTTGAAGAATTCCAGTTAGCATTATCACAATAAATACCTCCACATCCAATCCAGAGTCCACCACAAGGTTTCAAGAGATTCCTAAAAGAGTGGTGTCTCATCTTGTCTAGATGAGGAGGCAGCACTGCATAAGATAAAGCTGTTCTTCAAAAGCTGTTACAACCCTTTTTCTGCATTAGCGGACAAGGTGATCTTCCTAACTTCCTTCATCCTCTCTAATCTGTGATGAACGAGCTGCAAGAGTTTTAAGCAAATGAGTGAAACTTCTCAAAAGGAAGATGAGGATAGTTTGAGGTATTTTTGATAGATGTGCAGTTCCTTTATCAGACCTTTAAATCTGTAAAGCCAACAAGCCACCGAACAACAGTGGTACTTTCCCAGTATCCTGTTCACACCCCGAAAATTAGCATAGGAAAAACAGGAATTTCCTTGTGAAAGTTAGACATTTATATTTAAAGCCATGCTTTGGTTTGTGGTTACAGTTTGAAGTGTACAAAAATTTCTCTTTTAGAAGTTAATATAATAAACTAAACTACAGGTGAGGTGAAACACAGAACAAAACTCAGGCCTTTTGCCAGCCACAGCCCTTAGTCTCTCAAAATGCATGAGCCAGAATCCAAAAGCCTTCTGGATCAGAGCACTGGAAGCAGTGGCATCAGCCCAGTCGGCATCAGATCAGTCAGTTCTGATGCAAAAGGCAAAAAAAGAGATCCAGGGAATAAGGGTGCCAAGCTGCAACTTCATAGCACATTCTGTTGCCAAGAGTATTCTGTTTCATAGTTTAGTGGTTTACATAATCACTCAGTGGTTTTACCAGTTCAGGAAGAAGGGATAAAAAAAACACTTACATCATTTTCTCCACCCATATATTAACATTAGAAAGGCAGAGTCGAAAGGGCAGCAGCTTTTAAACACAAGCTTTTCCTTATGCAGCTTTGCCCCTCTCAAATGTCTTGCTTCTGGATAAAATGCCTTAAATTCTTGCCACTAAATATCTGTATGTTCTTGCAAGTTGCTCTGTGTGCATTAGGCATAAGAGATATGCATTTGGCAAACTAGGCAGCTGTGCATGTGCCACCCCCCACAGGTAGTCCAAAACAGTGGAAGAAAAGAAATCCTACACCAAAGCACAAAATTAACGCATTTTCTCAACTCACATTTCCATCAAATTCATCCTGCTCCCACTAAGTGACAATAGCTTGTTGTTTGTTCACTTCCATTAGTTACATATATCTAACAATACGTTTTTTCTGCAAGCTTTAAACAATCACAAGATTGACTTGTTTTGTAATTCAATATTCCTATTCTGATTTCGGAATCCTCCAATTTTCTCTCTTCCTGTAGTGACTTCCCTGTTCCTTAACTGACCTAACTATGCAAAAGTTAAGACTAAATCTGTGTACGTGCAGGCCCACTTTATAAACTATGCAGGCCCTTGTGTTAAATAGGTAGGTTACATCCAGCAAGGGCAGTGGGGTAATAATCCAAGTCACAAGTTCATACTTGCACTGGTATCTTCTAGGCCACAACTGCCCACTCCATTGCCTCATAGCTTGGAACAGCCTCTACTGCAAAGTCCTGATGCTTATCAGAATCTCCACATAAACACCAAACCCATGCCCAGTGCACAACTGTGCTGGTAGGAAACAGCACCCATCACCTCACCCACACTGCTTGCGCAGATTTGCTACTTTGTCCAAATGTTAGTAGAGTTTCTGGTGTTATTTTCCCTTTCTAAGTCTAAGGTGCAAAACAGAGTTATTATAAATCACTATTCATGTATACGCCGTGTAATCAACTTCAGATACCCTGTCCTGCTCCCCAGCAAAGACAGGCAAATGTTTGCTTTGGCCAGTTGCACGCTGCTTCTGGTAGGAGAGGTAGAAGACGCCTCATGTAGCTGAACAAGCTGCAGAAAGATACCAGGAGCTGGGTGTGTGTCATAGTGTGAAGACTTAAGCTTACATACATGCAATTCCTGCAGGAAGCCCTGCCTCACCCTGTGAAGAACAGGGAGTTCATACTTTACACAGCAAGTCACAATCAGACCACTGCTATGACAGTGCCTCACAAGCCACAGTCCTGCCCTGCTACAGATCCACTAGCTCTGGTCTTAAGGGGCAAGATAGAGTAGCCAATTCCAAGTGGGCTGCATGTGCATCAAGAGTCCTAACATCACTACACTTCTCATGCTCCTGCTGTTGCCAGCTGCAGACTGCACCTGTGAGCCACAACACAACACAGGCAAGCTGTGAGGCTGGGGTAGCTACAAGCCTAAATCCTTCTCACTCTAAAGACTCAACATCCAAACATTTTGAGCAAAAGACAGATAGAAGCCTCAGTTTGACAGGAAGATCCACTCTGTATCACTCACTTGGAATCTCCCTTAATAGTACAGTCCCTTAAGGAGCAAAGCCCCACCGACCCCTATCAGAGGCACCCACTTTCCCAGCATTTGCTGTGATACTCCACCACGAGTCTCTCAAAAATAACATGCCCCACACAATCTCACCTTCCTACAAGCACTTCACATTGCCTCAGCTGCTAAGCTGATCCTGAGATAGTCAGACTGAGCTTTTCCAGGGCAACTTCACGCTAATTCCACTAACTCCACACTGTTAGGAATGGAGCCTCAAATTCAACATGTTTCCCTGGGGAAAAAATCTGTCAAAATTACTTCTTTAAATAAGCTCAATTACATACTTAACTCAGAGTTCAAGTTGCAGCAGTTCCACGAGGACAAAAATCAAAAAGGGAGAGACCATTACAACATGCATCAGGGAAAATACATAACTTTACTACAGTTTTACAGTTCCAGTGCAGTCTGCAGCAGGGCCAGCTCTGGCTTCCAGCATGGATGCAGTTAAAGGAGAGAGGAAAGGACATGGTTCAGCAAAGAAGAAACTCGAGAGGAGATTTGGAAGCCATGAGAAAAATTGGTTTGGCAAGAGGCTAATTCATCTTTCAGTAGCACAAAGAGCTAAGGGATGTCAGATGCTTTAAGGAAAAGAACCAAGATCTGCTCTGAAAAACAATGGAAGCTAAAAGCTTTATAAACTTGAGAGCGTCATCTACATCCTGACTATTTGGCGGTAAAAAGCCCATGGCAATTTAAAGTGCACTATCTGGGAGAGCCCAGCTGGGTCAGCATCAGCCTGGCCACAGGCAATGGCCAGGCCTCAACGCAAGTGCAGAGCAAGGTACCAGCCTGTGTGTGCCTTTGAACAGAGATCCCTTGCCTGGGCCCAGTGGGCAACAAATGGCTACAGTCAATTCCCCCAGTCTCCATCCCAGGGAAATCCCCTTTGCAGCACATTCAGAAGCACAGGACAGCCTGCTGCTGAGGGATGAGACTGGTCACATCCTGTGTCTGCTCCCCTTCCCACCCACCCCCATCCCCTCATGGCAGCAGGATCAGAAGAGTGGCAGGCACTCTTTTGCACAGTCTAGAGGTGGAAGCTTTATCTGAAACCCTTCCCGAGGGAAGAGGGAGGCCTTCATGTCCACGTTGATACAGAGTAAGCCCAGCATGAGCTGGCGCTGGTATTCTTCCCACTTCATCATGACATCAGACACAGAACGGTTGCTTCTCATCCATATGGGCAGTGCTTCACCACAAGGTGATGAGGAAGGAATTGGCAGGCTCTGGGGCCCTCCAACCTCGAGGTGATAGTAAAGCCTGAAAGGCAAAGACATGCAAAGAATCAGTACATGGGGAGGCTTAAGCAGATCACCAGACCAGAGGTCCACAACCACAGCTCTATTTTGTACCACCATCGACTACTTAAATTTACTCAGAAGTCTGTGTCTGCCCGTTTTCCTCCTCACACCTCTCAGTTATTCAGCTCATGTGGATAAGAATCACACCCTTGTACTACCTAGGATGCTCTGCCTACTACTGTAATTGCTTCCTACCTTCAATCACACAACAGTCTTGCCACAGCTCCAAGCCATGCACTGCTGCAGGGAATTCAGTTGAGAACCACAGGCACACACAGACCCAAAGCTCTCTGTCTCATTTGGAAACTCTCTGTTGTTACCTGGCCATCATATTGTCTCCCTACCCTAAGCCAGGCTGAGATTGAGGCAAAAGAAGTCATTTGAACACAAATACTTCTTGGAAGGGACTTTTAGGGGACCCATAAAATGACACAGAGAAAAGTACCTCTGTCTTCTACAAGGAGCATATGATAAGCTAGCATATTTTTAATCAGACTTGCATCTTCTGCCCTATTGCTAAAGTAACAGCTTCATTACAGGGTCTGCACTATTATGGGAAGAAGGAAGGAGACTGTGTGCTGAGACTATACAATAGTTAAAGAAGCCAAGAGACCATGGACCAGACTTATATTTCAAGTCAGGCAGTAAATCCTTCTGGTCAATCTGTGCCTTACTTGCTCTGCTCCAGTGGAGTAGAATCTCTAGAATTCAAAGGTGAAAGTGGAAATGAGGAGTCCTCTAGAAGAGTGCTGTGAAGGAAAGCAGCTATACCTGGCTGAAAGATGGCTGCCCAATTTTTTCTTGGCTTTCTTCACAAGATAGTTGCAGATTTCATTCATCTGCTGTCTCATCCATCTAATATCCTCAGGGATATCTGGGAGCCATTCCAGCAACCTGTAAAGAGACAGGAGACAACCATTAGCTGTGCCACACACTGGAATGGGATGAAAAGAACACCAGTTTTTCCTCTTCTCAATTACTTTTAGTGACATATGTGTTAAAAGCAATTTACACTACCATTCATAGAATTAAGAGGAAGAAGCTATGAAGGTTGAGAACAGCCCAGAAGCTTATTTTTTACACTTCCTGTCTGCACTTTCCATATTTTTTATCCATTTTCAGATTTTAAAAGTGTTTTTCTCTAAGCCCCTCCATCTACAAGGAGGTAATTTCTAAAATTTTTGATAGGATACTTCATACTAAGAACAAGTCTGACAAACCTGTCTTCCCAGCTGCGTAAGTGTAGAGCTGGAAGTGGCTGGAACTACTTTCCCCCCTCACTCCAGAGGGAAACCACCTTTTGTGTGGCTCCTAGTTTCATTCCTGCAACCCCAGTTCAGAAGTCTCTCTCAAAGCTCAAAACTTTACCATCATTTTCTAAGGAAAGTTTTAGCACACAGTCGTCTTCCTTTAAGATGGAAGTATTGGCTATAATTAAATGACACAGGAAGATAAGAAGAGTTTTGGTTTCTTCATTTTTCTGGGTTTGATTTTGGTTTTTTTTCACATCTGGTAATTGTTGGGACCTCTGGCACTGCAGAATTAGAGAGGGTCCTACTGTTTGTCTATTCATGCTCCACCAGCTACATCAGATGCTTCTGTGCACAGGGAAGAGCCCTGCTGAGGGAGCAGCCAAAGGCTTACCTGACAGTGAAGGAAACTGCAGACTCCAGAGGCAACATATAGGGGACCATCATTGCTGTGGCCACACGTATAGGCAGCATGTTGGTGAGGCCAGTCAAGAAACCTCTTCTTTCAGCACAAGCCTCCAAAAGAGCTGAAGAAAGAAGAAAACATGGCTGAATCCCCCCAGCAGGTCTCCCTGTTTCCTTCTCATACCCTAGAAGTTACTGGGCTTGAGGTCCCCCTTTTCCACCTTCCACATCTTGAGGTATTGCTCAGGTTAGTAATTCCCTGAGCACAGCTGAGAATAATGGCTTTTGTCTTCATAAGACTCCAAAGGAGCAAGCAACAAGATTCTCTCATCATACAGAACACTGTCAAATGAGCCAATCTCTCCCAATCCGACCCACATAGTACTAGCTGTATTTAAGAGACATCCAACTCCATCTAAGCATCAGCATGTGCTGGCTAAATCCCTGGATATGGCCAAGCCCAGTGACAAGCAATTACATTCCAGTAACTCTCTGAAGCAGACCAGGCAGCACAGGAATCTATGATCTCTCCCTTTGAATTATACCTTGGTTCAGTCTGGGAGGCAAGTGTTCGAAGATGTGCTCTTCAACAACAGCAAGGGCAGTATTGTCCTCTAGCTGGTCCTCAGCTTCTGCTTCTTCCTCTTTCTTCTCTCCTGGGGGAGCTTCTATGGCAAGGAGAGGACGGGCAGGACTTGGACGATGAAGGAGACCTGAGAAGAATCACAGAAATTACAAGGTTGGAAAAGACCATTGAGATCACAAATCCAACCTATTACCTAACACCATCCCATCATCTAAATCATGGCACTAAGCACCTCATCCAATCTCTTCTTAAACAAGAGAAGATATACCATAACGCAAACTAGCTGCTCTGCATTTAGAGTGTTAATCCTTACTTCACCTTAACTCCCCTGAGGCTGAGGCCATATCCAGACTCTTCAGCTTGCATCTGTTGTAACGCTTACCATAACAAGTTAGAAATCTTGTCATTTTAAGATAATCCTCTTTCCCCACCAGAAATTGTCACATTTCCTGTTTAAGTTCTGTGGGGTGCTGTTTGGCAGAGTTGTGTTGCTAAAATCTGCCGGTCACCAATCTTACAGGCAAGATTTCCCTCCTGCTGTGCAATCCCCATGCACAGCTGACAGTGTGACTGCTGTTATCCCGGTTCACATTACAGAGCAGACAGGGCCTGATCCACTGTCCACGGACACGAGGAGGCAGCAAGCACACACCCACCGCTACAGCAGCTAGAGGCAAGAGCCCAGGGCCGGCACATGTGTGACATAGCAGCACCCAAGTGCCCGGGCTGGGGCTGCTGAGGGCTGTATGTGGAAAGGAGGCAGGTAACCACCGGATTCCAAATGGCACTGGTGCCCAACAGCTGCGTTGGTAAATGCAAAAGTGATCACTCAACCTCTGCTTCATGAAGAGCTAAAAACAGACTTATTAATGAAAATTCCATATGCTAGTATCTGAGGCACAGTTCAGTTCTGCACTTACACCTTTCATATGCGCCACTGACTACCCTCAAAGCCAGGGCACTAAGCCCGGCACAGAACAGGCAAGTCACCACACCCTACCAACACTCGGTGCATTACCATTCTTCTTCAGGAAGTGCAGTGCATCCCGATAGCCCTGTTTGCACATATCCCGCAGCACCTATGAGGAGAGGAAGGGAAGAGCAAGTCATTTGGAAATTGGCTGAGCAGAGCAAACACCCAGCTCAGTGCTGGTTTTGGAGGAATTCTCCTGAACTATCCCAAAAACAAATGTCACTCTTGCCAGCTCTCTCCAGGCTTTGAGTAGGAGTTGAAGGTATAACATGAATATGTTAGGTATAGGAATCACAAGATGACAGAGTGGAAGGGACACCTGGAATCCTGCCTAAGTACGGGCTTAAGAGTTACAGCCACCTCATTTCCCCATCTAAAGATGCTGCTGCTGTGGGCAGCCTTCAGCCAGTCAGTCTGACAAGCAGCTCAGAATACTTGCCTGCAGATGCCAGGAAGGGGCATTGTGTTTGCAGGTAAAGCAGCTAAGACTAGAGAGGGGACAGGAACAAACTTGCTCAAGTTATTCAGCACATGAAAGCATGTTTATTATGCCCAAATGTCAGGGCTATCTGGCATTTGCATTTCCTCAGAAGTATACAAACCTGTTTGCAGTGCTGCCTGCTTCACTTGCACTTTTTAGGAGACAGGCACTGGCTTTGGGCTGGCAGCTCCATCCCGACGTTAAAACATCCTCAAGTGCACATTGGTTCGGATGGCAAATACATCTCTGTTTAAACTGAGACTGATTTCTTGTCAACTCACTCTAAAGAGAGCAACATGGGCATATTTTCCAAGCAACTGCTACCACCTAAATTCCAGATGTTCCAGTAACGAAGAAAACCCACCCATCTATATGACTTTGTGGAGGTACTCAAGGTTTGCCAAATCACTGTGTTGATAATGTCAAGATTAAACACCAGACAAACAGAAGATACAAAACTAACAGTGTCTGGAACCTTTTCCTGCTCAAGTGCACAGTATAGCCAGTGCCTACATACTGTCCCCAAGTTCTGGTATATCCAGGAAACATACCTGTGGCTCGGGAGGAAACAAGGCCTTTGAGAGGCGGTAGAGGTTGCGAAGGTTGAACTGGATGCTTGTATTGGTAACTCTTAGCTCATGCATGTTTGTGGAGCTGTCCCGTGGGCAGATATCACTCTCCCCTGAGAATGGAGACACTGTGATGGTGTTCTTCAGCTCGTATTGTGGCAAATTGTCAGAAATCCCTCCATCAACGTACCTCTGCAATCAAGACAAATAATGCAATCTTCATTCTCTGAACTGATCAAGCAGTTTTTTTACTGTACCCCTCTTCCTATTTGTGCTTGGGAAGGGTACAGAGTACATCCACCAGCACTGGAAGAGTCAAAACCAGTGATAGTACAGATGTGTTGCCTATAATCTCCTTTTGCTATGTGCTTTTCTTCTTATGGTTGAGTGTGTTGGTCCCAAGTGTTCAATAAGAAAGGCATATTCACTTGTGTGATTGCTGACTTAATCTCCTATGGGCTTTGACTGCTAGCCAGCTAAACAATAACGCACACCAAGAGCCACCTGCAGTGCAAATTAGCACTGATCTAAGCTGTCACACTGTGATATTGTGCCATTTTTCACTTGTGTTTAAAGTGAATAAGTCAGACACAAGTCCTCACTGGCAGAAGGCTTGTTACATAAGACTAAAACCAGCTGATCTGTTGCTAGCAGGCTTATCGAGCAGCAATCCCAACACATCCATACACGTTGGGAATCAACTTGCTGTAGTGTGATAACGGAGCACCAGGGACTTGGGTTTTGCTCTTAACAGGCATCCTCTTATCAGAGAATGTTCTGTACTTATGTACCATAAGCACATTTGCGTTATCCTTGCAGGAAGGGCAACCCCAGCAGCATGTTCTCAAAATATTTGTTGGATCCTATAATTGCACAAGGAGCTGAGCAAGACGATCCCTATAACAGGCTTCTGGCAGAGTAAGCAACATGCAAAAGCTAAAAGCAAAGGAATACTGGTCAAGTCAAAAGAGCAGGAAGTTTGAGACCCTGGCAGAGCAACAAGTCCAGCTCTTGCGAACTTCAATTACGTAAGAGTCCTGCCAGTTTTGTATCAGGGTTGATCCTGCCATTTGCTGCCTGAATCCCTTCCCCTTAGACAGGTTCAAACACATATCATCCCCATAAGCAGCAGTTGTAACATCTTTCAGGTCTCTGATGGGCGATGAGGTGAGCTAGTACAGGCTAAACCCAGGGAGAGAACGGAAATGCTGACTGGAAGAAGAGGTTCCCCATTCTGCATTCCACTTCCTATTGTCTCAGGCAGACTGACCAACAGTCTTCTGCCACACAATGTCTAGGAAAACAGCAGATGTGTTGTCTGGAGGGTGCTTTGCCATTTGTTCTCCCTTGCTTTGGATGGCAGACAAGACTATTCTCAAAATAACTCTTCAAGCAGCTTATCTGAGCTTGGGGAACAGTTTGCAGGCTCTTAGGCTGAAAGCAATCAAATTCAGCTATAGGAATCCAGCTCCCATAGATGCAATAGGGTCAGGATAGGCTGCACAGTAGGTTTCTTGGGAGGCAAACTAAACCTCAATGCTATGTCTGCCTACAGGTTCATGGGACATGGCTTGTGATTACAGTTGTAGGCTGTAGCAACACAAAGTCGTAGCATAGGGCATTTAATTCTCATGTCAGGCCTTGCTCACCAAACACAATATCAAGACAGACATAGTTAGAGACTCCTATTCCACATGGATTTGGACAGTGAAGAAAGTGGAAGGACGGGATAAATTAAACTCAAGGATGAGTACACCCTCAAACAGTTTGCTTACAGGATGCTTTCCAGACAACAGAGGTGCCAACAATCAATTGAACCCTCTCCCCCCTTCTAAAGTGGGCATCAGCATTCCCAAAGCCAAAAAAAAAACCAAAAAACTGTCATTGTCATCCTCTCCCCAGAGCTGCTCCACTGAAAGCCAGAATAGGCACAGCTAGAGCTGGAGACACCTGGCTGACTCCCTCTGCAAGGATGAGATTGCAACAGGCTGAGAGGGAAGTGGACAAAGCAAAGCAGACAGCATCCAACTTTGTTTAAGGAAAAAGGAGGTTAAGTGTGTTGTCCAAATGGCCAAAACTAGTTTTGCAGTAAGGATGCAGAAAGACATGTTTCCCTGAGGGTGGCAGCATGAGCATACAGATGCCATTAGGAAAAAGGCTCAATTATATTAAGGCTGACAGGCAAAGCCTTCTCACCCCATAGAAATCTGGTAGTGCACATGCAAACCTCACTCTCTGGTCCACCACTTCCCAAGCAATGCTGATTACCATTCCTTAGCAAAGCTCAGCTGCCGCTTCTTTGGATTTGCCTGAACTGCCAGCAACCCAAGCCTAGCTACTCTCCAGCCTCCTGCAAAGCCCCAGACAGCACAGTGCCACAGGCTGGAGCCACCAGCTGCCAGAAGACATGAGCAGCAGCTTTAGGGTAAGGTTTGTGGATTGGGGTGCCCATCTTATCATGTCCTCCCATACACAGGGCCCCTTACTCACAAATCAGCTTTGTGATCCATGTTAAGGGTTCTCACCCACGTGCTGCAGACAGTTCACAGCTACAGCACGACAGGTCAGTTATTGACCTTTCCATTCCGCAGTATTTGTTTTTTTGACTTCTCCCACCCATCTCTATCAGCCACTCCATGGGGCTTCCAGAACTCAGAGAAGTGAACATTCGAAAAAAAATAGGAGGAAGGCAGAGTATAGATTTTGTACTTTGCACACAATTACATTGCCTTGAAAACTGTTCTTCATGCCAGGCCTGTCAGCTTATCCTGTGGCAAATACAGTCACCACAGGCACGTTAGGAACCTCGCAGTCCTGTTTCAAAACCATTTCCCAAGCTCATACCCAACCCAATTTAACCTCTTCCCTTATCGGCAACCCCCCTTTGGAGCCATGCTTTTCTGGGGAAGAGGTAGGAATTAATTTCCTCATCTCATATTCCCTCCCCACCTTTCCCCATGAGAAGTCATCCCTCAGTGTGCCAGGGCAGCTGCACATTCCAGAAACCTCAATGTCGTACACAGTTTTGGAATTTTGAGATTTTGCCTGATCCACACTGACCTCAACTAACCTCAACTAGAGGTGTAAGGCAAGAGCCACTGCTATGTTCCTACCATTTGTAGGGAAACAGCCCTGGCTGCAGTTGCTGAGTAAATACGAAATGATTACTGATTCTGTCACTTCTCTGAAGGGCTGGACATTGGACATTCTTCCAGGTCATTTCCCTGCCTTGTATGTTTGCACAAGACAAAAACAGCCAAGTTGTGTATTATACAGGGCCATAACTGACCTCACTCTTAGGACATAGGTAGCAGTGGAAACAAATCTGATGCTGTGCTCTGATAGACAGAGGCATTTTCATCAGGCCACTTATGGGGAAACCCGGGCCCACATACTTTGATAGCAGCTCTCCCTCTCTCTTTTTAGACTCTTTAGTTTGCAAAATCCCTGTCTTTTAACACATGCATTAACCTATGTAGCACAAGGGAGTCCAAGCTCAGCCAAGGCCCATAGAGCATGACAGCAATATTCAGAAATACTCCAGTTTTGCACAGCTTTCAAATGTTTTCATTTCTAGCATCCAAACACACAGAGGGATAAATTGCTTTTGGACAGGATTTAAAGAAAGCTCTGGAAAGCAGTAGAACATTCTTCTCAGAGAAAAGAGGACTGGTAACCACTAGTTAAAACCCCATAGAAAATGCCAGGCACATGGGAGAGGGACTACACTCATGACTTCTCTCATGGGCCCAAGTTCTTTCCACATGCAGATGGCTGGAGCCCTAGTGATGGACAGCATTGTAGCACAGAGCCATGAGAACCACCTGCCAAGCCAGCCAGCCTCTACCTAGACTGCTATATATTACTATCGTGTTAAATCCATGAGTCTTCAGGACATTTATAGCCAACAGTGGGTAGCAGTGGAAAGAAAGTTTACAGCAGTGCAAGTTAGTCGGGTTAGGGTTAGGGCATTTCTCGCATCTCTTCAGGCTAAATTTTGCTAACAGACAGGCAATAAGATTGCAAAAATGCTGATACTCAGTTTTAGCATTCTTACTCATTAGTATGCAATTTAATGAAGGACCATCTTAAGAGTTTTACTTACCACTCCCCGTAAGGTTGGAGGTATCAGCCCACAGTAGACGGGGATAAAGGTGCTGCAGACACAGGCCTGAGGGAGAGAGATTCAGAATATAAGAATCACATCAAAGCCCACTGAAACTATTACTCTTCTCAGAACACCACATCAGCCTGTGCTGACTATTATACTCCAGTACTAAGGACATCTGGAGAGCAAGGCATTTCTACCTAGCTCTCTGCGTTACGTTTACACTCACCTGGATCAGTTCCTCCTTGGAATTGAAGTCTGACAGTATCACATTTTCTCCATCAGAGACCCGCGTGAGGGAAATGCCCAGACGTCCTGCTGCGACCTCATGCCCATTATCTGGTACAGTCTTGGACAGACAGATCCGAATGGTCTTCACCAAGTTGAAAGAGGGGTGGAGTGGGCCCAAGAACCTTTTCCGGGCTTCTTTAGATACCCGAATAATGCTGGCCCCAGCCTCACCTGCAATAAGAAAATGACAAATGCACCATGAAGTCATAGCCAAACCAGTCTTCTCCTTTACAAAACTGGGCACAGAAAAGCCTCATTCCCAGCTTTACTCAGAGATTTCTCCCCACTGGCTGATATACAACTCAAAACAAGGGGCTTTTACAGGTGGTGTTACAGAAGTCATGGAAGTTTGCTGTTTTGGCCCTCACGCTCCCCCATCACAAAGAGCTACCCTCCTCTTATGTATGTTTTACAAAGTCAAGGAAGATGACATTCATCTGGTTATGGCCTCACACTTTTTCTTAGATCCTGTTTTGCTGACCAATGCAGGGCTGGTGAAAACAAGACTAAGAAAGAAAACAAGGCAGGTACTTCAACAGTTTTGAGCTTATGGCTAAATCCACTTCAAAACACATTCCCCGAAAATCTTTCTAGTAACTTTCTTTTTCCTGACAGGAAAAGAAGTCAAAAGTAAGCAAAAGTGCCAGTAAACAGGAATGTAAGTGCTTTCCAGCTAAGTGATCCCATTTCTGCTGTGGATGTCAGCTGCATCTCAGCTAAGATGGACTATTATTCCATTAGGGATTCAGTGACTTAGTGCCTCCTGCAGTGTCTTTGATGCCCCATCCCTTCTGCCTCCAATTCCGCAGCACTGAAATAGCCCCTGATGGCAAGCAAGGCTCATGAAGGCATGCTTGCTTTACCCTTTCACACAGTGACCCAGCTGGGTTTGAGGAGAGGAGACATCCCATCTGCACAAAAGGGAAGGTATCTGGTAAGCCCATTATCTCACAGTCACTAGCAGCCTGATCTGGCAAGTGCATCAGAGCTCTCCAGTGGGAAAGAAGGGATGAGAGGAAACAAAAATATCAACCTAAGCCAAACTGTCAACATCCAGCATGTTGCCCTTTTCACACACTGACTGCTGCTTCCATACACATCTCCTACCCATAATAAGGTACAACAGGTCCTCCTAATACCAGCTAATCACTGCACTCACAGGAGTGTCAGAAATATACATGTGAGAAAATGTGAGGGGAAGAATTAAAGAAACCAGGAGAAACGAGACAAGCTTTGACAAATGAAGACTTCAATCAAACGGAAGGTCAGCTCCTGGAGAAAAACAAAAGACTATCAGTTGAAGTCAACTGGAAGACCCTCCATTTTCCTCTCTCACCCAGTCTTTCATTTGTAGAAAAGAAGCTGCAGAATGAAAGAGCTCAAGTTAGACCCAGGTTAATAAATACAATGGAGATAAGAGCAACACCCTCAATGCTATGTCAACACATTCCACTCTTTTGCAAGACACGTGTGCCAGCAACATGTTTTCCATCAATGCAGCCTGGGAACGTGATTCTGTGCTTAGGAAACCCACCAACACCAGTAGCTAAAGCACACAGAGAACTGGACCCTTGAACATGACCAGAGATTCCAAGGTCAGGATTTTTAGGCACTGTGAGGTAGCCACTTGGCAGAAAAGCTGAAGTTCCCCCCTCTGAAGCAATACTTAGCACTGTAATCCCAGTCTTCTGTCCTACAGCAATGTTTAGCAGTCTAATTCTGATCTTACTTACTCAATTAGCAGTAAGCCATTGAGCCCAGCCTGTTCCCGATAGTAGCCACATGGTTCAACACCCTTCCCAATACGAAGCAAGTCAGCCTCACAGAAATTACACTTCAAAAGCACTATGATATTAGCACTCATTATGCTCCCTCAGACACCTTTCATATCTGACGAAGGGAGGAAAGATGCACAGAAAAACTGCAAAAGAGCCAAACATCAAGCTCAGCACCTTGGCCCCACAACCCCAGAAAACTCCTCTGCACTGAGTGCATTGCAGAGAATTGCTACCTTATCTGAAAAACCCAGTGGGAGGGAGGGTGTTAAGCATGTAGTTGAGGAGACACGCTGTGTGCAAAGGCCACACTAGGGGGAGAGTGGCAGGCTGTGTGTCACCCAAGAGATGGTGCTTAGAGAAGGATCCTTTCAGGCTTGGCATCAAAATGTCCAGAAAGACTTGGTAGCAATATTGAAAAGAACTGCAATTAAATTGAGCTTACAAGTGTTTAAGCAAAAATGTGAACTAGAAGGTTTTTTTAATAAAAACAAAAGAGCCATGTCCCAGCTACACCAAAAATGTCTCAGCATTTGAGGGGAGGCTTCAGTTGCAGCTACCTGCTCCATCATTATTTCACGCCCAAGACAAAGGAAGAATTATTGCTAATCGGCAATTTCATTCTTCAAATACTTTCTGGATGTTTGTTGTTTGGGGTTCATTTCATACTTGTGTGCACAGGTGCATACCCACAGGAGCTTTGAGGTATTTCTGTTTAAAGACATCTATTATTCTGTTGAACTTGTTGGCTCACTTGCACCAAGGCTGAATGTGGAATAACTGTGGGAAGAGCTGGGCACAAGGCGACCTGCAGCATCACCAGGTTTCCTGGAAATAAGGATAGCTGAGGGTTCATCCAGAGACAGGTTTACATAGCTAAATCCAAGAGAGATGACAAGCCTTCTTGGAAATACATTTAGCAGGGGAGAGAAGAGTTGACAGTGGTTTAATTCTGTTACTACCAGAAGTGCTATTTCAGGAAAACCAGCTCAAATTCTGCTTGTAGTCTGTCAGAGGAAACAGCTGAATGAGAGGTGTCAAGAGAAACGATTCCTAGAAGGGTCAGCCAGAAGCCATCAATTTTTATTAAGACTAGTCTAGTGCCAGTTCACAGAAAAGTTTTCCATGGTTTTCAATGGATCTGGTGATTCAGGACACAGAAAAAGCTAAATTAAATTTAAATTTCCTTACTGAGGTATGTATCAAGGGGCAGAGGCAATTCCTAACAGCTGGGAGTTCTCACACCAACCAATTATCTCAAAACTACTCCCTATACAGATTTATTAAGCCAATATTCCTCAAAAATTTAGATGTGTAATATTTCATTTCCATTAGAAAAAAACATAACCCTCTCTGCCTTTGTCCCCATCACTGCCCCAGTAATTGTTGTCATATGTGAACCCAAGTACTGCATTGTCTTTAATTGAATTTCAGTTGGGATGACGAAAAGGAGCATCACACAGTTGTGTCCTGAAAGACTCCAACATGTTCCTTGCCAGGCAAGGGAGGCCAGATGCTCCCCCTCTGCTGGTCATCTGCAAGCCTGTGATCTGCAGTGGCTACAAGGGGCAAGATACTGCCACTCATGGGAAAAGTCTGAAGGCGGCTGCTAGTTCACATTTCATTTTTAAACTATGCCAAGCCAGCGTTACACTAGTTTGTTAACATAGCATTCCTACTATTGCTCTGGAACAGAAGATCTGAAGATCAATCACCTAAAACTGATGCTAGTCAGGCAGTTGGGAAGACCCTTAACTGCAGCTTAAAGCTCTGGGATGAAACAGAAAGGCTCCTTCAAGCCTGTCCAGTGCATAAGGGTGAGAACCATTGCAAAGCTTAAACACCATATGGTAGGAGGGGTGACAAGTAGGGGAAAAGGGCCTCTTTCAGACCCACATCTTCAGCAGCAGGGCTTTTGCATCAAGGGCACCATGATGGTCTCCTGTTGACATTAGATCACATTGATATCCATTTGCCAGCCAGCAAAATGACAGATGACCCATGAAGTATTTCAAGTGAAAAAAAAAAAGCCTAAGACACAGATAAAAATAGGAGCATAACAGGCTGAAGAGGGAGAGGGACATTCTGGATATTCTACCCAGCAGCTCACCCATGACACTGCAACTCCCTGTAGGAGAGCTCCACATGGGCAAAGATCACCCTCTGTGCCAACAACATTCCCACTCCCTGGCTAGTGAAGCTGAAAACAGGAGGAAAACTTATACGGATGGAGAGCAGAGGATGGCACAGATGTTGATGGATGTAAGGACAGCATCTCTTGCTGGCAGAAGGCTTCGACAGAGTTCACACTCCAGACTACAGATGCAATAACTTGTCTGGACTACCGGGTCAGGCAGGAAACTCTGTAGATCCTCACTAAACCTGCTTCTGATTCAACACCAACAAATATTCTAATGGACTCCTTCCTACACATCAGGAACACAGGAGGAACTACTCCTCCTTCCTCAGTCCCATTACCCAGGTAATGCTCGAGACTGACCAGACACACCAACAGCTTTGAAAGGCAACCAACTAGCAGAAGGAAGCACAGGTGTTTTTGGTATTCCCTCAGCACCCTAATACCTCTATGCCTTGTTAGTTTGGGATCACATCATATGTTGACCTACAAGCCATTTTTACAGCAAAATTTTCAGGACAAGAGTCAGGTCATGTGTACTGTAACCAGGGACCTCATTCCATGACTGTTTAAGTTCCGGTCAGCCATCTGTTCCAGCTATGTTTGTGTGATACTCAGCACAGATGCTTCCAGTAATAGTCCCCAGCCACAACCTTCACACTTTGCTTTCAACTTGGAGTTGCTGAGCCTGACTAGAGTTCTTGTATTTCCCACTGGATCTGAATTTAGTAATAGGACGAGTCTGAAGAAATTTACTAGAATGACCTTCCCCAAGGTTAATGTGTCTTGGTTGCTTGTCCCTTGCTATTTCAGCTGTTTCTGTACCTCATCCATGAAAAGAGCTAAGTCTCTAATGGTGAGTACAGGTTTCAGAAGAGCTGTCCCATGCTCTTCCTTGGCACAAATCCTCAAGCTGCTCCAGTTTGCACAGCTCCTGCACTTGCTTCTTCTCCAAGTACCGAAAGTAAGCAATGCACCTACTTTTCTGCCTGCCTCTCCCAGGAGATGGTACAGTCCTAATGATAACACAGTCCTGTCAACAGCCCAAAAAAATGCAAAGCTGTAAACAAAAGGCACTGGAACAAAAGTTTGCAACCTGACATCTAGAAAATAATTAACAGAGAACTTTATTGGATATTTCCTCACAGGTACTTCAGATCATCAGAAAGTGCCTGTTTGCTCACTCCACGGAGCAGTGCATCACAATGTGCCGGTGACATAAGGACAACCCCAATTCTTGTGGGCAGTGTCCTCAGTTTGTGGAAGATCCCACTGCTTGGGTAGACTTCTGTACCTCTTCCCACACTCACATTGAAGCAACCCAGTCTCCACTCATTTTCCCAAGAGAGCAAGAACTAGAGAGAATTTCAGCTGAGCTGAACAGAGGCCAACTTGTCCTGCACAGGAACCTGACTCAAGATGTTCTGCAAGGGCCTATCAAGAGAAGCTGAATGGATGTCAGAGGGGGGCCCAAAGACAGATTCATACCAGCAGGAAGTAAAGAGCAATGCCTTATGACTTGCCCTTGTAAGACATGTTCAGGTGACAGGTGTTCCCCACTGCTAGTGACAGCTCTTGAATTTCAGTCTGAAATTATGCCCTGGGCATACGCCTAAAAGCATTGAGTGTGGAAAGGACATCTATCCCCCACTTGCCAGAAGTTGCCAAACTGCCACTATTTAACACAAAACAAAAACACTCATTTTTAAACATTTGAGACTAGGGGTGGCAGTCAGGGAAGCCCTTAAAAGCACCAGTTCTTTTCACATTTGTGCACATCTTCCTGTAAGGCAGCAGTATTGAGAAACACTATGTACCAGAACAAGCTGTTCTGGGACTTCCCTAATTTCTGTTGTTTGGAAGTATATTCATTTGATTTTTATTTATTTTAAGGTTTTCACTCAATCCTCTCCAACGCTTTTGCCATCTGATAAGAAACAGTTCAGCCTACTTAGCTCCAGATACAAAAGAGGAAGGAAACTTCTATTTTTGGTGATCTGTAGGAGACAAACACAACTCCCCTCACAATCACACACACTCAGTTTGCAGACTTGTGGTTGACCAGCTGTTCCCTGTGGCAGGTAACCGTTCTCATCAGGAGCTCTGTACAGCAATTGAACCTCAGAATTCAACAAACAAATGATTTTGCAAATGAGTTCTCAGAAAGTTATGTACAGCTGGTGGCCAGGCCTTCTCCCCTTTGCTCAGGGGTGAGGGGCACTGACACATGGAGTAACTCCTAGGGATCCCTGAGACAACAGTAAGCAACACCTATTCTAACCTTATAGATGGGGCTGGTGCGAACATCAAGAGGGAGAGACAGCTTTTCAAGTAGAGCCAGCTCTTGCAGCCAGAGGCAGATGCTGAAGGACGGGCTTAGCCCACAACACTTTCTGGTTCAGATTTTTAGTGCTCAGCATTGCAAAGTCTAGACACAAACTGTGTCTAGTCAAAGACAGCCTGCAGCAAGAGTGCTAAGCAAATCCAGACCTCGTGCAACTAATTCAAAACAAGAAGCCTCCCTCTTAATAATGTGTTTGTCCCCAAGATGTTTGTTTTTCTATTTCAATTTCAATTTTCTATTTCAATTAAAATTTGTGGGGAAAAAAAGCTGTCAGTCACTTCATCTGTTTAAGTAAAGCCAAACCAAAAGGGGACAGTTTTCTCCTTAGAGCTAAAAGGCATGGTTATTTTGTGTGCTCCAGATCCCAGTTAATAGATGAACCAGAACTATTGCCACATGCTGGATATGGGAAGCATAAGGAGAAGATCTACTTTTAAGTTGCCAGGGGTTTTACCTCCTGCTCTGAGCAGCTCATAAGGCAGCCCACAGTGACTCTCCTGCCTGTCCATCACCGGTATCTACAGGGTAGGACCTTCATGCCAGCCAAAGTGCAGCTGCACCATTCATACCTCAGCTCAGCTTAGGGTAGGTTGCTCTGCTTTGTTTAGAAGCAAACATGCTTTGGAAGAGCAGGCACAAGATCTACCAGGCATGATTATGTCTCCAGCTAAACCATTGCACTGGACATAATGCAGTGTTGGCACACCAAAGCCTCACCAGGCAACTGCTGTTCTGCAAGCTGAGACGTGCTTTGTTTGTGCAGTCAGGACAAGAGCATTTATTTTTGCAACACAAATCAGAAAAGAGAGCAGCTGCTACTGAGAAACAATCAATAGGAAGGCCAGAAGGCAGCTCAGTTCAGGCAGCCAGCCAGGATAGTCTGTCACAACCACAACAGCAATCCCCACCAGCCTAATCTTCCTCTACTGTAATTCCCTAATGCAAGGCTTAATGCTGTATTTCTGTTTATAGCATTAGAGAGAAATTAAATGGCATAACAGTACATGAAAAGTAAAAGTTGCTCAGGACCCCAGGCAAGGTATACTGAAAGCCACATTCTGTCATCATCCATCCATCAATACTATAGTGCAACTCAGATTGCTTGGGATGACAAGCAAAGGGGATTCACAAAGTAAGAGAAAGTACAGCACAGATCCCTGCTGCTCCCTTTCAGCCAGAGCAATGCTGAGTTTGAGGTATTTTTAAAAACAAGTACCAATCCACAGAAAGCTAGTGGAAGGGAGAAACAGATCAAAAACATGTTGTAATGATGAGAAATTACTCTTCTCCTCTGCCTTGCAGAGATGCGGAAGTGGAACCACGTTCAACTCTCAACCTTATTTACCTGAGTGAAAACAACTAACACAAATTCTCTAGTCATTGTTATTCTGAACAGGAACCAGCATAGAAAGATACAACCCTTACCCACACACACAATGTTACATTCCATATTGACTTCTCAGGGTCAGTTTGCAGGATGGTACCACACACACCTCCAGAGAGAAAACTGCACTGTTTCACTTCACTACAAGAAGGAGATCAGGGTCTGAGAGTACCTTTGCCAAGCACTACAGATCCACAAAGACAAGAGGTGGAGCAAGTAGTCATCATTTCTATTTCCATTCTGAAGAAATAGCTGCCACTCCAGCAGCCCTTGAGCTTTATCACACATTGGCCATTACCCACACACATTACCCACAGAAAGGCCCACACACAGCTTTTGGTGCCTTTCAGCCTAATTCCTGCTGAATGCTTTCCTCTGGAAGTGGCAATTGTTTCCCAGCCAGAGATACCACCAGAGACATGGCTGGCTCTGTCACACTGAGAGAACAGTTTGTCTTTCTCCCTGTCCTTTCCTGCTGTACACTTGCGTGGCTGTTAAAACTCTGATATGGAATGAAAAGAACAGCCCCTAAATCCTATACTGGCTCTCAGCCTGCATCATACCCAGCCCTCATGCTTGCACAGCTGGCCAACTGCTCCAGTCCATGCCAAACACCACCCTGTGCACCTGCAAGCACACTGCCTGCTGTGCCTGCCCTGCCCTTCCATCTCACACAGGCATGTCACGTGTCACCTTACATCCCCAACTCTTCCCCAACAGCCACAGCATGAGCAGGGCAGGCTCCAGCAAGGAAGTGAGAATGGGAAGCTTCATCTCAGAGCAGGCCTGAGAAGAAGGGCATGCACACTTTGCTCCAGAAAGAATCTCATTTTGTTGTAGCAGCTTCAGGCAGACCACAAGGTAAGCTGCATACCTTGGGAGACACAACAGGAATATCTGGCAACATTTGCTAGCTTTCTTCCACAGGTATCAGCAGTGGTCTCCCAGCCACAACTCCCAGGCAACAACATGACACCGGTTCTCAAAACAACTGTGTGAGCAGGACAGGAGCTACTCAGAGGGTTGCACAGACCCTTGCAAGGGAAGAGCCTCTGCTCAACCCCTCCTGTGAGGCTGAGCAGCACACAAATACAAATACAAACAGCCAGACAGATAGAGCCACGTCCACCTGAGGCTCACACACACAGAATGAACTCTTCTGTGTGCAGAACTATGGCTAATAGCTAAATGCTTAGTTCACTCCCTTATCTTAACAACCTCACACTGTAAGAACGCTGCGTTAGAGAAATCAATTTAATTGCGTCTGTGCTGACAGCCCATTCTGAAACACAACTCCAACTTTCTCCAGCATGGCATAACTGCGACAGCCTGAATCCATACCCTACCTCCAGAATACACTGGAATAACTTTTTTGCCAGGCCCAGTGCTGAATCAGCAATAAAGCCAGCAAGAGTAGCTCTTGTAATTAACATTAAGGACTACCTGGTTTATTTATGCTCTCAGATGCCACCTCCTCTACTTCAGAATGCTAAACTAGAAAATCCACAGGAGTGGCAGCTCAGAGACACTGCCAGAACTTCCAACGCTAAAGTGTTTTTCAATCCTTTAAATCCTAAGCATAAAAAACCGCCTCCAAAACCAACATCCACCCAAAGAAACTGCAGTGTATGGAGAGAAAGGCAATGGTTCATTCTCAGAATAAATCCTCCAGGTATAGCATATCCAAAAGGCTGGGAAACAGTTGCAGAAGACACTTTATGAAGTTGGCAGATTCCAAAGGTCTTGTCAGTCAGAAGTCACCAATGTGGACTCGGCCTTTGTCTGCACCAGAAAGCGCAACAGTTTCAGTTCTGGGCAAGTGCCAGAGGGCAGCACAAAGCCCTGGGTTCTACCAAAGCTAGAAGCTTCCACACCTGATATATCCCAAGCACCACGAACAAAGAGCATGCCACCTGCCCAGACTCTTCATCACTGGCATAGCATGGAGCTTGGCTTATTCTGAGCCTTTTAGCTGAGGAAGATCCTCCAGGATCAGAGGGCAGCTCTCCCAGACACACTCTACTGCAGATCAGCATAACCCCAGGGACAGGATCAGGACTGTCACAAGCAGCTATCGGATCACAAGTGCCAAACTCTCTTCTCCCTTCCTGCAGCATTTGTACCTACAACAGGCAAAGCTACAATAAGCTCCAGCAAGTTTTCTACACTTCATTGGCTTCAGCAATTCCTACCCCCACCCTCCCCCATGCTATTTGGAAGGGATTTTCTACTGCCCCAGACCTTATCACTTCAAGGACACATTTTGCCTTTTCCCAAGGACATGGGCTTATTTAGGGCCTTCCACATGGAACCATTTCTTCTTTTTTCCAGCTTTTCACCAGCTCTTACTCAACTTGCTTGCAAGGAACACAGCCCAAGGCAAACATACGTACACAGGCTCTGCTCACTCCCACATACTTGAAGGCACTTCCTGACTTTCACCTCAAGTCCCAGGAACACTTAGAGCAAGAGAATGAGTACTAGAGCTGGGCAACAGAAGTGTAGAAGGGCAGAAGACTCAATGAAAAAGTGGTAGCCAGTTCGGAATCCAGTCACCAGCAGGGTTTGTATTGTGGAGAGCAAGGTGGACAGGAGTTGCCCACACTGCTCTTCAGAATAGTAGGTTTCTGAAGTATTGCCAAGGCTCTGGAATTAGAAGTCTTGTCCAATCCCATCCCTAGAAAAAGGGAATGCTGACCAAATTGCCATTTCTCCAGCCCTTGCACGAACCTTTACAAGTACAGTGCAAAACAAGCACCATTTGTAGAGGCAAAAATCCTCTCCATCCAAGCCTGTGAACATTTCATCCACGGAGGGCAAAGAGGGGAACAAGGAGAAACACAGGGTGAGCAGAGGCCTAAACATCAGAGTACAATCATCCCAAGCTCAGTACACTGGAAGGTAGCACAGCCCTCTAACAGACAGGAAACAACACCATCAGTTACTAGACACACAGGCAGACCTCCTGTAACCACTACAGCAGCGAGAGTTTGGAACTGGATGACACAGCAAGGAATCCAAGGAAGGTTCCCTGATTTATCAGGACTAAACTTCCAAACATAGTAGGTGGGCATAGGACCCTGAAGAACATACAAGAGCTTCTCCTATTTTTTAGAAGGCCGTGCAATTGCCTTGAAGAACTTGGGGAGATAAGAGGCAGAAAGAAGTAGAGCAGCCTGCACATGGTACAAGTTCAAGAGACATGCTGAACTTGTGGGTGAGCAGAATGATCACGCAGAGACCTCTTGTGCTGTTCCCATTGACACTGTGCAGTTACTGCTGTGCTGACAGAGCAAGGCTGGGCACCAAGCTGCTCTGCTGAGCGTGGTGCCAAAAGAATAAACACATGCATTGCTATGACTGTGTTTTTCGCTAGAAGTGGCTGTTTGGCTTCCCTTTCACTCATCCAATGAAATGCCTGCAAGAGCAAGAGCACTTTTAGTCACAGGAACTTTCATACTAGAGCCAGGAGCTCCTTCTCTCCCAACAGAATGTTTTGCAGGGTGCTCTGGCTGCCAGCTTACTCCTTTGGACACCTGATCCCGCAGCCCTGTGACCGCTGGGGGCACTGGTCCAACCTCAGCAGCTTCTCCATCAAGGCAGTGAACATTTCCAACTACGTCAGCACAGAACATCTCCCCACCCACCTCTATTTTTCACCACAGAAAGAAGCTTTACCACTTCCAGAGAGCACCAGAAGGTTCCCCATTAATTACCTCCACATCTCCATGTAGGTACATAAGGGCATCTCTGCTTCCATTGACTCGGCTGTGGATACTGAGCTCAAAAACTTTTCCCAGGCAAAGCCTCTGCTGGAAGTACAAGTGACCATCTCCTTTGCAAGGAGAGACTTTACTTTTGAGATACCACAGATGCTATGAAGGTTTACTTCGCATCTCTGGGGAGATCCATACCACTCTTCACACAGGCACACAAGACAGCATCACATATACTTCCCCAAGGATAAGCATCTTGATTCATGGCACAAATCAGCATAGTTTAACCATAAACTCTAAGCTGCTTTATTTCCCTCTTAGAATCTGGGATTTGTTATTAAGACTACACACAGAGAAAATCTCCATGACTAGTCCTTAAGCCTTTGCATGTGCATCATCAAGTTACAGAAACACAACATTTAAGATGCAGCTATTATCAATTATCTCAGTTTCAAAAGGTGAAAGGCTTTGGCTGTTTGTTTTTTTTCTTTTTCTCCCATTACCCAATGGAAAAAGCAACCACTCAGCAGTGTATTTCCCGGTGTCACACGGTGACAGCTGACAACCAAGCCTGATCGTCAAATTACTGCTACTTCATCTCAGGTCAAGTCTGAGAAGAGCCCTGGCCTAAAGATACTAATTAAAAATAATTAAACAAGTAAACCCTGTAAACAACCCAGGAAGAACTCTCTAAAGAACATCCCAAACAGCACTACTCAGTCTACCAGATATATGGCCTCCCTTCTATATTCTTAGTACTAGAAGTATCCCCTCAGGTTGCTTTCTCATTTTCTGCCAACACTGTCATGCTTTAGGAGAACAGCTAACTACCACAGACAAGGGTTTGATAGCCAGCTTTGCCTCTGACAGCAGAGCTCACCTCTTCCCCCCCAAAATAGAAGCAATTCAGCAGTCCCAACCCACCCACTGAAAGCTGTGTAGGACAACATTCACATGTGATCCAGACAATCAGATGATGCTGGGTAACTGTGAGTCACAAGCACAGACTGGGACCTCAGCATCAGCTCAAAGACAGCTTTTCAGTGACTACAGCTCCACATCCCAGCATTCATTCATGTTGCTATGCTCCCAAAGCCAGCACACAAACCCCCTATAGCCCACCAAAATGAGATAATTCACGATCCTTAACAAAAATATAATCCTGTAATACTGAATAGGGAATAAGAATCCAACAGTGGCTGCATTTCAGCAGTCCTTGTGACTGAAAAAGAACAGTCTTGTCATGTCACATAAACCAGTTTTCCTCATCCAGGCCATTGACTTAAGGATTTATACAAACAGGTAACCATCCTCATAAGTCCAGGCCTAGAGATTGTGAAAAGCTCCAGGATTTGAGATATGTATTAGAAGGAGAATGCAAAGCCAGCACAAAAGAACTTTTCACTTGCTTGGCATATACAGGTGCATTTCCTCCTGTGATGGACTCCAACATTCCCAAGAGAAGACACAGGCATGACAGGAGGACATGTTCCAGAAATTGCAAGAAGGGATTCACTGGAGTATGAAGCTACAACACTGCAGTGTGCATAGTCAAGTAACATGTAAACACAGGATACTTTGCTCAATACACCATGACAGCCATACAGATTATTCTAGTGGCAAAACAGCAATGCTTTTTCATGTCAGCAAACAGAAGAACCTCAAAGTGGAAAGAGCACTTCAGACACACAACAATACCACTGATACAGCTCTGGACAACAAATCCAAGATCCCTACAACTTAATGGTAAAGTGCTTAACAAGAGCTAGGCGAGGTCATATCAGACCATAAATACCTCCTGGCCTCTTATATAAATATAAGGTCCCCTTCCTAACTAATATGCCAAATAAATAACATTTCACATGCATTCTCAAATGCTTCTTTGAAGCCCACAGTGTGCTCTCAAGGCTGCAGATCATTTGGTCAGGGCCTTCAGTTGAGCGTTAGCTCATAGCAAAGCCTTCCTGCCCTGCAAAAATGATCTTAATTCAGGGAGAAGGCAGGATGAGTTCAGAGGCAAGCGGAACGGATGCAAAGGCCAGAAGGAAAAGGCTGAAAATTAAATCATTAAGTGGGATTCTGAAGTCAAAGAAAGTTTCTGTTCTCTTTGATCAGGGTCTCAAAAGATTGGAACGAAAGAAAAACCCAGAAGAAGTTTTTCCACTCCTCAGGAAGTATATCCTTGCACAGCAGAGTCTCATTTTGTTCACAGTACAAAATGCCAAGTACACAGGCATGAAGGCACTAACCTCATCTACACACAGCCAAATGAGCCGAGCTCCTGCAAAACTCCCCTCTGCTTGTCATCCACCAAGAGACACTATTTAGCATTCCAGTTTGATGGAGAGGGCTACAGACAGTGCAGGGTAGCAGTTGCCATAAGTTTCAAAGCCCATAGGCCATAACACCTGCTCTCAGGCAGAAACCACCTGCATGGCAAACAGATACTTGGGACCCTACTAGATTGAACTGCTCTCCTAGTACAGGCTCAGTTATACCTTCTGCCCTGTCCCCTTTTCCCCCTATGACTTCATTCTAACCTCTGGACCTCTACCTGGAAGTTGCACCGTCAGGAGGATTCATGACCCAGACAAACTGCAGCAATACCACGTCCCAGCTACACGCCCCATTTGCATTTGCTTTTACTTTCAGAAGTCAACTCTGTTGCCTTAGAGCTGCTCTCTACCCAAGGCATATGCCAGTCACACAGGTGAGTCAAAAGAAAATTATTCCAGAGACATCAAACTGAAGACAGAACTTGAACGCCCGTCAAAGAGAACCTGGCTAGCTCTCAACAGCATACTTTGCCCTCCTTCAGGAGGGAGGTGAATGATGCCTAAAAGGTGTCCTCTAACTCAGTCCTCTTTATAATGCCTCCCACTGCAACTCCTAGAGAGTGGGAAAACCTATTCCGATTCACAGAAAGCTCCCTAGCACGCTGGGTGCCTCCCTGATGCCTGGCACAGGATGGATGCTCTGGACATAAAAATAGCAAGGGCAAGGTAGACATGGTAACAGGCTTGTTCAGCACTATAATGGTACCTGAGCAAGGCAAAGCATTTTGGGCACTAACATCAGCCTGTCTCACACTTGCGCCACACCTTCTAGTGGCACGGACCACGTCATTAGGAAACTAAATGAGCAGTCACCTCTTCAACAGAAGCAATAGCAATTAAACCCCTGACAGCTATCTCCCTACACAAGAAGGCATTAGGGGAGGCCTCTCCCCTTGTCCACAAGGAAAGCTTCACTACAGCCTTCGAGAATTCAGAATGGGGTCTGAACAGCTGGTAGAAGCTTTCCATTGAGCTCCGGAAGTTACAGTTGCACTTCTTCAGGCACTTCTGCAAACAAAATAGTCAGGAAGGAAAATTTCAAACCTAACTGCACAGAAAAAGCTAATTTTTGCTGCACAAAAGCTAGATCTCAAAACTCTACCTGTCTCCAAGAAAAAGGGAGCGCTGTGGAAAAAGACCTGCCATGAAAATGAGAAAAGTTCAAGCAGTAAAACAGCTCTGGCTTCACTCAGCTCTAGAAGAGGCTCAGAATTCTCTGAGACTAAACAGATATACCTGATTCTCTCACACCACATTCTCCTTTCAAGCTCAAGATACTTTTCTGCATTTGTTATTCTCAGCATAAAAGCTTCCAAGTACAGACTCTATCACGTGTTTGTTGACTTTCCCCCCATATGCAAAACAACAAAAAGCCAGGAGGCACCAAAGACCACTTTCTTCGGCTGTTCCCCAGACACAGGGACACATCACACTATGTGTCTGCTTCAGAGAACTTTTCAAGGTTTATTCTGTAACGTGAAAACAGAGACAACAGTCGAACTGGAGATACAGCTCCTGAAGAGGACAGGAGAATTCCTCAGCGCCCAACACCTCGAGGAATAACTCTCTTCCACAAATAATGCAGATTAAAATATGCCCTGCTCAGAGGTGCTGTCTAACTCATCTGTACACGCAACGCGGGGCTCAGTGCCTCCATCTCCAGCCGCTTCACCTCCCGTTCGCACCCACCAAGAGCTGATGCCCAAACGGCAACGGGCTCCTCTCCTCACCAAGAGCCCTGCCAGACCTACACCCAAGCAAGACAAGCCCAAGCTACACGGGAATGTGTGTGTGTGTGTCAGAACCAGGAGCCCCGCGCTGATCTCCGACCGCCCGGGGCCTCCCTGACCTCAACCCCCGGCCCGGGAGCGGGGGAAGCGCGCGGGGCGTGAAAGGGAAGGCCTTAAAAACAAAGCGCCGCTCGCATCTCGGGAGGCGGAGGGCGCAGAGCTATTTCCACACACACACCCTTACTACTGTAATTAACAAATTAGCAATAACGAAGGGAAGAGGCGGAGGAGCGCCGGGCTCGCCCCGCGCTTACCGAGGCAGGCGCCGCTGACGAGCGCGGTGGCGGTGAGCGCCCCGGCCGAGGCGCCGTACACCTTCTTGGCGTTGGCGACGAGGAAGGGGGCATGTTCCTGCAGGCAGCTGGCCACACCGATGTGGTACACCCCGAGGAAGCCGCAGCCGGCGAAGGAGATATTCCAGGTGGAGTCCAGCGGGAACATGGCCTCCGTCCCCGCGGTAGGGCCGGGAGGGAAGCAGCGGCAGCGGCCGCGGCGGCGGGAAGCCGCGGGTCTCCTCTCTCACCGTCTCGGGACGGGCGGGAGCTCCGGGAGGCACTGCCGCTGGAACTGAACGCCCGGAACACACACGGCAGGATCTGCCGCTGGGATGCAGACGGTGGCTGCCGAGTTTATATGCGGCGGCCCGGCCCTCTGGCCCGCCTCCGCCATGGCCACGGCCCCTCTGCTCCACGGCCTGGGGCGGCACCGCCCGGCCCCTCCTCCCAACCCTTCCTCCGGTGAACCCCTTTCCCGGCCCCTAGGCATCGGGACACTGGCCGCTTGCCGGGGCCGGTCCAGCTGTTCCGAGGAGAGTGTTAGGCTCCTCGCAGCGCCCCAGTCCTCGCCTTGTTCCGGGGCGGCAGGCTGTCCTCCCCCCACTAAACGCGCTAATTCTTGGAGGCCTCTGCTCCAAACTCTGGGGGTTTCCTTGGTTTTTCCCGGCGTGGACAAGAAACGTGGGAGGAAGGGGGAAGTTTCTGGCTTTCACAAAAAGCTGAGGAGCCAGAAGTGGGAAAGACTCAGCACAACTACATCACAAGAACTGGGAAAAAGACGGCCCCCTCCCCGTACTCCCCCTCTAGCTTTCTCTGCCTCTAAACTCATAAAATCACAGAACATCCGGAATTGGAAGGGATGCACAAGTATCATCGAGTCCAACTCAGTCCTGCACATTACAACCCAAGAATCACACCACATGGCCAAGAATGTTGTCCAAATGCTTCTTGAGCTACCCTATGTTTGGTGATGTGACCACTTCCCTGGAGAGCCTGTTCCAGTGACCAGCCACCCTCTGGGTGAAGAACCTTTTCCTAGTATCCAACCTAAGCCTCTCTTGACACAAGTTCAGGCCATTCTCTCAGGTCCTGTCACTCACTGGTCATCAGAGAGAAGAGATCAGTGTCTGCCCCTTCACTTCACCTCACGAGGAAATTGTAGACTGTTGCTTACTAGTTAACACAACACACACAGTTACTTACCTTTGCTAATCTTCTCTCAACATTTTTTCTCCACATGCCTCTCAGCTCACAAAAGCACTTACCTTTGGTTAGGCCAATTGTGATTTTCAGTAGTGCTTCTGCATAAGCAAGCCCATGATGTATCAGCTCACCACAGAGCTCCACTGGGTGAGAGGCCAGTGCTAGTAGGAGATCAAAATAGCTTCAGAAGCTGGAAAATATCTCCTTGTCATAAACAATACAGACTACAGTCATTCAAACAAATAGGTAAGTATGAAAGTTTACAGGGACATCAAAAGAATCAGCATAGCAAGAGAAGCAGTTGTTCAACTCGGAGCAAAGGAGGGAGGTTTGGGGGATACAAAACAAAACATATAAATAGTTTTTAATGGAAACAACACAGGGCAAAAGCACTTTCTACCAAAGTTTAAAAAAACAACTTCATTCATTTGGCATAAAGCTGTTTGGATTATTTCTTATAACTGGTCATAAGTTTCTCATTTGGAATACCCTTATACCTGTCCTTAACAGCTCTCAGGTTAAACAAAGCCAGGCTTTCATCCCCACAGGAATTTCGCCAACTATGTTAGTAGAAGCCATACAAGTCACACCTCTCCTGTTCCTTCCACTCTAAATATCCTTCAAATGATGTGATGGAGGCTGATATCTTCCTCGAAGAGAGGCCATCCGGGTTACAAGAACAGCTGTTCATTACCACAATCTACTGCCTCACAACCAGAAGCAGTGAAATTCAGCAGGTAACTCTCTTGTATAAATGCAATATTTGAGGTCAAGTTAGCATCACACTCCAGCCTCTACAGACATTAAATGTTTGCATGTTCCTTTCATCAGACAAGCAAGAGTATAGCTTTATCTTTCTTTCAGGTCCCACCCCAGAACCCACCACCTCACCTAGCTGCCAGGAACTATCCTTAATACATATTAGCTGATCCTCAAGTATTAACCTTCCTTATCTCAAGCCCTCTGCTCATACTCACCCTTCTCTCTCTTCCTCTCCTACTTCCTTCTGTAATTTCCTTCCTCCCTTGCATTTGATGTTATTACGTAACCCTCATCAGCCCTCATCTCCAGCTGGAGAGATGCTGGCACACCTGAGCCCTGACTGTCTTGAAAGCCCTTAGCACCCAGACAATCATAGTGCTTTCACCCCATGCTTCTAATAACACAGAATGTATTTTCATCTAGTTGAACCCGAAGAAAACATTGTGTCTCGCCTTTTCCAGAATAGGGATTGTTCTGAAGAAGAACGAGTCAATAGGCTGTGTCTTTAGTGGAAGTCTTTGGCAATACTGGACACTGAACCTTGCTTGCAGATATCTGCCTAATGCTTGTAACCACAAGAACATCTTCATTCTTAAACCAACACTGCTTCCTCTTTTTTTGTCATTTCACAAACGTTAATGTTCCTAGCATGTCTGGAAAACAGAAACCACAGTGCTGTGACAATGCTGGAGATAGTTTCACTTGATTTCTCAACAACAATCTCATCCTGAGTTGTTAACAGCACTCTGGCTTGGCCCTCAAGGTTACTTATTTGAGGAGGTTAATGCTGCGCTATTGAAACAGGTCAACGAAATGAGTCATGTGTACACTAATCTATTGTGGAGTGCTGCTGGGTACTGGCACCACCACAGGCTGGCAAATAACTGTGTTTTTCTCAAAAATAAATTAACCTCCCCAAAGTAATCTTTTCCCCCCCCTCAAAAAGAAAGTGCCATAGTTCTTGTATTGCTTACAATGTGGCAATAAGCCTGATCAGCAAGATTTACAAGGCAGATTTTCATGTGTATCAGACTCCTATCAGAAGATTGCAAGTTCACTCATGCCCTTACATGTTGAGATGCCACTGAGACAGCTTTGTCTGCAATCTCTCATTGTTTGGTTTATTTCCTATCCTAAGGAATGATGAGCAGTTAGTACATATGGGATAATAATGTATAAGTAAACAATCTCTGTGTTTTTCCAGATAAGACCTCAGCTGTTACCAGCCATTGGGAATTCAAGGGAAATTGAGAGGCACCCTGCTACAGATTTCTGAATGTCACTTTAGTACTGTTGCCCACAGTCAGCAATGCTAGTGCACTGGTCATGAAGCCCAAACTCGAGTGCTCTTACCATTGCTGGAAAGCCTGACTTTAATGTCTTTTTCTTACCTGTGATGTTTGTGTGTATCAGGCCATTTCATGGCAAACACTTGGGACTTGCTTCATAGGAGCATCTCTTGAGGCAGAGGATCAGCACTATTGTCCTACTCTCTTGAGACTGAATTTTCTTTCTAGGAGAGTTACTATAGGTATCTGTGCCCTATGTAAGTCAAATATACCAAGTTCAGCAGCCTGTCTTGTAGAAGCTTGCAAAATTAGCAGTAATAGAGAAGCCAGATAATTTGAGAATAGCCCTAGGGAGCCATTGCTTATTGGTAGTGTCCAGGATGTTCTCCCTGCTTTCCAAGTAGTGAAGATGTCATGTCACTCTCCCTGCCCCATGGGGTAAGGAATGATTTTCAGTCAGAGCTGATCTGCTGGCTCAGCACTTGTGTCGCAGTGAGGAAAGCTCACACGTTTCAACGTCAAGCCTATGACTAAATCACTCTCCCCTGCTGTCAATTTGGTAATGATCAGTTACCAGTGTTATCTCTAGGCACAAAACTATCCTTTGCTTTCTCTTCTGTTCAGTTCTCTTGAGACTTTCTTTAAGAAGAATCCAAGAAAAATCTGTTCTAGCTAAAACTGATTCTCCAAGGGGATGAACTAGGCCACTAGTCCAAGCGTTTGAAGGCATTTTCTCTGAGAGTATCGTGGAATACAATGTGTCCATCCCACCAGTACCCTTGCCTTTGGAAATCATTGGTAAGTCTGAGAAGGCATCAGTGACACTTGAAAATTCAGGACAGTGACTACAGAGCAGGAGGACAGATCCCAACTGCTTCATAGCTGAAGCTCATTGAAATCAGCAGAGCAGAGTGGTGAACTCCATCCGGTGCACCAAAGAAGTCTGCAACAGACTTCGAGGGACATCACTGCTCATGTAAAAAGCCATCAGGGGGCAGCTGTTTTACAAATAGGTAAGGGGAAAGAAAGCTTAATAAGTTTTGATTTTGCATTTGGAAGAAACATTCACCATGAAGAGGTTTTAGCCAATTCTGTAAAACGTGTGTGAAAGCTTGGAGCAGAGCTGTACCCTCATCTTCTCCAGGAACACGTACAAGGTGATTATGCTACAAACACTGCTTCACTGTGGCACTGTAACAACTGTATTTGCAGTGCTTTCTCTGAGAGCTGCCCCCCAACATTTCTTCTCTGTAATTTATCAAATGCCCTTTTTCTCAAAGCAGATTGAGTGGCAGGAGTTTTCATGAAAATTACGCACTTTCAGGAAGGAATTTAAAAGTGGTAGAGAACACCCAGCACAGAATTGAGTCCATAACTCGAGGTTTAACAGGTCACAGGGAGAAAATAGAGAAAAACAGGGGTCAGAAAGAAGTTAGTCTAGCTGTAGTTGTACTCCTCCTCTCATCACAGTAGCCAGCAGCACAGGTTTCAGTCTCATCCCGCAGGCCTGGGCAGAGCAAACTCATTGTTTCAATGGCTTAGTGCCATTGAATTAAATTCCTTTGCACGTGGAAAACTTCAACTCAGTGGTGTGACAAGTCCTTCCACATCCCAAGTCCTTTTCAGTGACCTGAAATGGAGAAATCACCAAGGAAAGAAGCACTGCCATTGTTACAAGTCTGATAGAGAACTACAGTGCACATGAGTGTTTTTCATTACTACCAGGTCATCATCATAGGACTTAGGAGCCAAAGGCACTGCTAACTCCTGTAACTTTCTTGCAGCAGGCACAGAAGGGCAGCAAGGGTTACTTGCTTAAATCATGGGCATTTTGAGGCTCTCTCCCTTGACTGCTGTGAAGTATTGGGCGTTTTCTCTCAGTACACCACAAAGAGAGTTTTTTTCCTCCTTGGATTTTACCCATCTCTCCTAAATACTTGCCATGCTTAGTCCAATGACTCATTAAGAACACAGCTGTATCAGCTAGTCCTTCTTTCCTCCCAAAACTACATTAAAGCTCCATAGTATACACTGCTCCAGAACCTCTTTTTGACACTACTTATGCAAACTTGGCACAGAAGATCACTCGTGCAAGTTGCACTTAACCTACTTGGTGACAGATGAAGATTTCCACAAGTCAGGGTAAAACCATCTTCTAGCAGAAGACACTTAAAAAGCAAAATTTTCTGTCCTCCCAGGCCGATGCATTCTTCTGGGCACACCAGAGATCAGTTTCAGTTCTCCAAAACCCCCATTCTCAGCTAAGTTTCTTTTTGTTCACACCAAGGTGATTCATATCCTGATAGCTGAGCTACCCCCAGAGCAGCCATTCACCATGAAGGGCACCTTTGCATTGATCTCAGTGTCCCATGAAAAGCAGGGTGCAGTTTGAGGCTTTTTTACTACAGATTGTGTTAAGCATATAGATTTAACATTACATCCAAGCAGTCAAGCATTTTATTGGTACTGTCCCTAAATCTTGGAAATCTGACAGTGATGAAATCAGTCCTTTTAAATATTTACAGAAAAAAATACTAAAATTAGCTCTGAAATGCTGCTTCTGGACTAATCCAGACCTGTTGTCCATTCAGTTTCACATTTTAGAATTGGAAAAACAGATCCTCAAAAATAAAGTCCTTTTATTGATGAATAGGTGGGACTCTTTAACTGAGTAACTGGGATGGTAAAATGGAGAAGGTTAGCATCAGGTAGATTCAGCTTCCACCTACTGTTTAACAGCATCCAGGGTTCATACAAGCTTTGCCACTTCCTCAGTACTCTGAGGAACACTCTAAGAGTCCAATGGCTTGGCAGAAACTCACACACCTGTTGCAGAGATAAATATCAAAGCTTGTCAGAGGTATTTTAAGAATGGCTGTCTGAATCCAATAGCACTTGTATGGCAATAATAATAAACTCAAACCCATTTAAAACAAAGACTTTTAATAATTTCTCTATAACAAATAATTAATCAAATAGGCCGAATCCCATGTCATCATCAGATTCTTCAGATTCCTCCTTCTTCTCTTCTTTCTTCTCCTCAGCTGAAAGAAAAAAAGACCAAAAACATGGTCAGTATTAACACTTTTTGCACCACAGATTTTCAAGATACAAGTTTAGTGTTCTCAGCTCTTGTATTACTACTTCAGCCTCCATGGTTCATCTTATTCCCTTTCAACAGTGAAATACAAAGACCGAGGGGGACACAGACACTACTATTGCAGGGATGTGCTTGAAATTTGGACTTAGTTGTTAAGATTTTAACAGAGACAAAAGGAGCTGCCCATGCCTCTCCACTCATACTCACCTGCAGTAGGGGCAGCAGCTGCAGCAGGGGCAGCAGAACCCCCTCCAGCGGACACTGCCACCGCTCCCCCAGCCGGCATGCTGGCAAGTTTTCCATTACCTGAGAGGGACAAAAGAGAAAGTATTTACAAGCTCATCCCAAGCACAGGGGAAATGAAAGAAATGAGACTGCAGGAAAAACAGATCTGGCCTCACAGACTGAACCTGCCACTGGTTTGCTGAAAGGAACAGGAGCCTATGCCTGTGATAAACTAGTCTGTGAAAAACGCTCCATGGTTCTAAGACTCACAAAGGCTTATCCCAAGAACACTGACAGCACATTATTAGCAAGATTTCTTCAGTACATAAAGTCCCTGATTTTTCTTACAAAGCATGTCATATAAAAATAGTAGCAAACACATCCAATTTTGCAGACCCAGGAAGACTGTTCTCTAAATACAGCACAGTAGCCCAGAAACTGAGAATATACCTCAAAAGTACAGCACTGGCTTCCCCACTCACC
>VYZS01106214.1:1011-37731 GCA_013400695.1 Neodrepanis coruscans | reverse complement strand
GGAGGAGATGCTTTACCAGTGAATAAGGCAGTACGTCTTCTCTGAGGTATGGAAGATTGACCAGTTGAGAACCTATGGCAATGACAAATGGGTTGAGAGCACATACAGTCGTTGTGGTGAGATTTTACTATAGGCCTTAAATTAGATCTACCTAAGGTGCACCAGGGCCATCCTGTGACTTACCAAGCTGACTCATCTGAAATACAGGCCAATGGTAGTGGAGAACCATCTCATGGGAAGGGGATGCAGCAGAATGCAGGCAGGTTACTGTGAGGGTTTTGATATAGAAGGCATAGGGAAAGGAGCCCAAAGGAAGAGGCCTTCCGTGTTTGTTCTCATCAGTGAAGAGGAATCCTCTCTCAGTGCAGGGCTTAAAAGTCCTTCAAGTAAGAGATCATGAGGTGGAATCATTTCACTTTCAGAAAGGGAAGGAAGGAGAGGAGCAAATAATGTTCTGAACAACAGAGACAACCTTGCCATTTTTGCATTGTAATATCAAGAATAAATTTATGTTTGGATTCTGCAAGCTAACAAGTTGAACTCTAACAATAATCTGCTGAATGGACACATTTTTCAAATCTCTTTTCTTTCCTAGCTGGGTTGTTTCATGGTTCTTTTAGGAATGTAATGTCACAAAGCATCACTATTGGAATTGAATTAAATTTGTTATATTGAGTTAAAATACGTCAAGAAGTTCACTTTTTCTCAGGAAGCCTAGCAAACAGCAAACTTCCACAAAAAAAAGACATCTGTAATCTCAAAAAATGAAGATGAAACTTTCATGTGGAAAAATAAAAGTCTAAAAATGGAGTTCAGGAGAGCTGGCAAGTCCTTAGAGAAATTGTACTATGGTAGGTATTGGAATTATCCCAATGTGGATGATCAAGAGCTCATCAGTGCCTTTAAATCAAAGGAGAAAGTGCACTGAAAGATCTCACTGTTAGGAAAAAAACTTAAAATAATAGTAGAACACATTGAAATAAAATCAAGGCAAGCCACAAAATGAAATACAATTATTCAGAGATACAGGTGGAAAAAAGAAGAGGTAGTCCACAGAGAAGAAAAGCTGTACACAGTGTTGCTGAAGAGTATTCAAGCTTCGGACATTGCTCCTAGACTTAAGTAGGAATAATCAGTTACACTAATACCTGATGAGGAGAAATTTGTTAGGTACATAGAATTTTACTATAGTACATTATATGTAAAAATTATTAGATTGTTAGCCCTATTCTAGGATCAAGGAGCTAGTAAAATTACAGCAATAATATCAATACAATTCAGATTTGTTATCTTACTGCCCATATCAGACCAATTTATGACAGAAGGAAAGACAGTGGGCACATTAGAGGTAGGCTCTTGGTGGAGATAATTATCCCCAAATGACTACTGGCAAGAGGTGAGTATGGAAAGATGATGGTGCAGGGATCTCAGAGGGGAACAACATGTATTGATCATATTTATCAAACACGGTGAGCTGACCACAAGATCCATAATAGTATATTGGCTCATTATAGAACAAAACATATATTAGCTCTAGCATAGATTACACGTTTACTTTTAATCCCACCAGCGCTGAGGGACTCATGAACTTCCAGCAAAAGATGTGATGGGGAGGGAGTAAATAAATGGTCTTGCGAAGAACCTGCCAGCTGCTACATCCCATGAAAATGGATGCTGGGAAACCAGTAGATAAAACTGATGTAGAATATCAGTTGCTGCTGCTATTGTGCGCTTTTTAACTTCAGAAAACATCCTTTAATTTTAAACTTTGCTTACACCAATTCATGATGTTATAATTCAGTGGGTCCCATACTCCTGAGTGATTTTCAACCTTAAGTGTCATTCCAAGTTTCCTAATTGGTGCTAAAAAACTATGACTTTGGAATGTGAGAATCCGAGGTCTCTAGTAAATAGACTGTTCTTAGGCACCACCTTAGAATTAAAGAAGAGCTTGGATTGAAAGGGACTTTAGAGATCATGTAGTTCTAAGCCCTCTGCCTTGGGCAGGGACACCCATTAGATCAGGTTGCTCAAACCATCTTCTAGGGTTTGTTTCTCTTTTTGATACTGAGAACTTACTGATGCTCAGGATCATCCTCAGCTAAGCATCCATCATCATCTTCAGCTGAGCTGGAGATGTCCCAGCTGGAGCTACAGACAGTGCCTGTGCAAGGGAAGGAGGTTGTATTGCCATCATGAGTGGAGTTCCCATTCCCTAAACACCGTTGCTTGAGTTAGGGGGAGGAGGATGCGAAGAAGATCTTGTATGCTTCCTCTTTCTCTGGAGGGAAAAAGCAGGTCTGCTCAGCACCTGGATGGCCAGTGCAGGGGGAATGCAATTCCTAGGGCAGAGAGTCCTGGAGTGGCACCACAGAGCCTCCTGCAAGGCACATAGCTCAGCAAAAACTGGTTCTCAGAGTTACTTAGTTGATCTGCACCTACTGCTTTAGACCATGCTATCTGATGTGTACGCAAAAACAAGTACCTTTTCTGAGGTGTGCTGAAAACACTTTTGTACCACCTATGGATAGTTCCTATCTAGGAAGTGCAGGGGCTTGGGAGCAATGGAGGTGGGAGGATATACTGGGGCACAACAACCCTATTTTACCTATTTTGGCATTTCCTGGAACCTCTGACGCCAAAGGACAAAACATCTACTACTGTGTTACCTCCAATCTCCTCACATTTTTATGACTCTTCAGACTTCTTAAAGGTTTCTGAAGAGAATCCTAAAGGCTGCAGCTCTCTTCAGCAGCTATAGCTCTACTAAATTACCAAGACCTACTTCTTTAATTTCAACATCCCACCCTAGCACGTTGTTGAAGCTTTGTAGCAGAAGTTGAGTACTCCAAACCCTGCCCGTTAGAGTTCAGTCCTCATTCCCACATAAACACAACCATTTTGCAAACATGATCTGATATTAATTACCCCCCTGGCACCAGAAGTCAGGTTTTCCTGATGCAGCACACTAATGTAAAATGCATTAGTGAAAATGCTGGCTCCAAGGGGTTAGGTTCTCTAAATAAACACAGCAAAGTTCTTTTTTATTTGCAACTCCCAGGCTATTCTGGAAGACTGATTTCTCCAACAACAACAACAACAACAAAATTAAAATCATCCTTGGGTTTTTAATAGGTTATAAATGCCTTTTTTCTATTCAGTTGCAGCAACTGAATGTCAAATTGTAGATCAATGAAATCTGAGTCTTTCTTTGCCTTAGAATGAAGTTTGTCCCGGTTCTTTTCTGCGATTGTATGCTTTGTGTTATGTCTGTAACAGCAGATGGCTGAGGTTCAACAGGGCACAACTGTACTGCTGACTTCTGACTACTGAGCTAAGGTGGCAACAATAAAATTTGTGGGTAAGACAGGAAAAGTTTGTAAGAGCTAGGGAAGATTTCTATGTAAAAAAAAAAAAAAAATTAATTTCTAAGACACTGACTTAGAATTATTTTTCTTACACTGAAAATCAGAAGTAGGACTCAAACAAAGCCAGCTTGCAATGAATGAGAAACGTTCAGCTCTGTTAACAAAATATGGCTGTAAGGCCAGTGATTTCCATCTGAGAAATTGTCCGTGTCCTCATTGGCAATACCAGCTTAAGGCATTGCCACCTTCTGCCAGTGCCGCAGTGCATTGCCTTCCCATTTGTGACAAGACTTGGATACAATCTGGAATTTGATCTGGCTTGAGCAGAAAAATAAGAAAACATTAAAAATCTGAAACAAAACAAGACAATAAATTCCCCAAGCTATTCCCAGCACTGTCCCAGCAGTATTGTCCTGGGACACCTGACAGGCACAGATTTGCAAGAATAAGAGAGAGCAGCAGCAGGGCATAACCCAGACAGGATTGCCCAGAGCTGCCGATTTGCTGAGCTGCTGCTGCTCCCTTAGTGCCAGCAGCAAACGGCTGGGGTGGAGCCTTGTGGTTTGCAGGGCTAGAGCTGCCTGCCTGGCCTGTGCAGGGCCTGGCATGTTGGGGTTGCTTGGCAAAGGTCCCAGTGTGGGCTGGACTGGAAAGAATCAGGGAGGGGTAAGCTCTGTGTCCAGATGTTCTCCTGGATGTCATTGGCCACACCGCTGGATTAATTAGCTTCTCCAAAGTCCCAGGATTTAAAATTTCCATAGTGACTGATAAAAGGCATCCTTAACATGACTGTGGTGGAAGCTACAGAAATCATAAACCAGCAAGTCTATGTCCAGCTAGTTTGGACTCCCCTGCTTCACTGATGACTCCCTATCCTATTTGTGCCCTGGGTTTTAGAAGAACCTTTGGAAATTAGACCCAGAATATCCATCCTTATGCTGCCTCTTCTCTTCCTTTCACATCCTTACCTTTTAAGGGATAAGGGAAAGGGAGTGTGTTAAAACCCTAGTCTAGCCTTTGTATATGGTATAATGAAGCTGAAACAGCAGTGAAGGTTTCCGTCCATAAATGGCACTATATAGTATTATATAACTCAATTGTCAAAATAATATCTACTGAGTCTTCTTCCCATTTCAGAGCAACTAAAAATATATGCACTGCAATGATAAGATCAGGTACAAGCATCTCATCCTCACCTGATTTGAACACAAATGCATGTTTAATATTACTCCACTTCAAATAAATTTATATCTGAAATTCATCACATATAATAAAATCTATTCAGCTAATGGTCCCATCATATTTATAAGAAGGGCTGAAACCTGCAATAGGTTGAAAGAAAATTCAATTTCAAAAGAATACTTGTCCAGATCAAATTTTGTTTGAATCATCTAATGAGACACACTTAATCACTGGGAAACTGCAACATTTTTTAGAGCAATTTTCAAATTAATTTTGAGAGTTAAGTGCACCTTTTTACTCAACAATTTATCGATGTCGTGTTTGGTTACAAATTTAACTTTTTTGATTTCAGCTAAAACAAAAACACTTTCTGTCTTGGTAGTCTAGCCTTGAGTATTCTGTTCTTTTATTGAATCACATCCTAGAAAATGTTTTGTGTTTTTCTTCCATGCTTGTAGAGGGATGAGTGAATTGGCAGCTTCAGTCTACTCCAAAATCCAAAAAAAAGTTTGCTTTTTTTTGTAGTACAAGTGTTCTACCAGGGTCAAGATCTTGGGGAGGGGGTAGAGGATTCTAAAATTTTAAAACTAAATTCTTCTACCCAGAGTTTTCAGAATTCATTCTTTGTCATGAAGGTCCAAAAGGTTAAAAATAACTGTACCTCCTGAGACTTCTCCCTGGGCTGTGCTCTTCCCTGGGATTCTGTGAGCTTTTTCCACCCAAACTGGGTCAGCTTCCATGCCTAATTTTAAAATCTCTGGGATCCAACGCTTTATAAAAATCAATGAGGACTTTCCTATTATATAATCCCAACAGTCACATATGATATGCTCTGGCCTGATTCTGCTTCAGCTTGACTTTATATATTGAAATGGTGATTATTAGTTAGTTTTAAAGACCCACGAGCTTCTCATGGAAAATTATGGGCAAAATTCTTCATGTGTAGATTCTTTTCTGTGTCTCTTTATGCAGACTGTCCTTTTCAGGCACAAAGACTACAGTTAAAATGAGAATTTGTCCTGATTGAACTTAGGAAAAAACCCTAAAGGTTGAGAAAGTACATTTTCTTGTGTTTGCTCTTACTCTCTGAAAATGTAATTACAAGAAATGCTAATGGAGTTTAAAAATATCTCTACAAATACTGTTTTTCTAGAAATTTTTATACCAGAGTTGTTCTTGCAGCTAGCCTGCAAGGTCTGGAAAGGACTCAAGCAATATTAAATAATATAGGGTTATCACTATAGGGTTATAACTATCAGATCAATGAATAAACCAAAATGATTTCAGTATTTATGTAAAATACCTCATTGTTTTTGCACTCTCTGCTTAGGCAGACTCTTCTTTGCTACAATGCCTACAAAATATTTGACAACTGTTTGACTGCTTGCATGCTGCACCAGTGTCGGTCAAATCCACCTGTTGCTGTGCTCTAGCTTTCCTGGTCATGGCAGGTGTGTATTGACTTAGACTGGGTATTGGAATAAGAATTTTTTTGATCTGCTTTTATGCAGCACCTAGCACAGTGTCATCCTGATGCATAGGAGGAACTAGAAGATGATCCTGCAAAGCAAATTAACAGTGTTTTTGGGATTTGGAAATGACATGAAGAATTATTCAAGATTCAGCTCCAGAAAGTAAATCACTAAGTCAAATTGTTAACGATAGCTGTGACAGCAATACATGGTTTGGAATTTTATTGGAAAGAATTTGACAAATACATTAGATAATGAACAAAGTAATAAAAAATCAATGTCTGTTCCCAGATAATTTGTGAAAAGGAAAAGGAGTTTATTTATCAAATATATTGTTTCTGCAAATACTTCACCTTATGATTTCAGAGGGGAAATAGGTAGGAAGAGAAAATGAGCTTAACAAAACAAACACTGTTTTATATGTCAATATTCTTGTAAATGACAACAACAGAAGGGAAAAACAGCTAATACGATATGGGAACAAAATAATTTCTAAACTGCAAATTTTTTTGTGACTTTTCCAAATCTCACTAGCTTCATAAAAAGGACAAATCCAAGAACCTCCTAGTGCACTCTGATATTGGACACGAAGCCATAGGACAGCCATGGCTATGCTACTCCAGTAGTGCTTCCCAGCCCTCCCGTTCTTTCAATCACCATCTGACACCATATATTTCCTTTTACTCTCTGTTTGTCTATGGCAAATGACTGTTTGGGAAACAAACAGGCATGTTTCTGTATTCCAAGGGAACAGCAGTCTGGCTCATAGCAGATTTCCTTACGACTTTTTAAGGACAAAATTAGTATAATTTATAGTCTTCTTAACCATTCTCTTTGACAGAAACAACTGCAGAAGAGGGAAACTTCTTCCAGAAGATTGACTCTGCCTTGCTTACGACTTCTCCCTTAATTAGGAAGCCAGATGCATATGTCTGAAACGTATCTAAAATGGAACTGGGCAGGTTTAAAGCCCAGGACAGCTATCATTTCAAGACCCATCTGCCCCAAACTTAGCTAAAGTGGGGATATGTCTGTGTGACCTGTCACATCCTTTCCTTGTTGGCATTGGGTTTCACTAGCAGCTCCCCTCCTTACCTTCCAAGGTTTTCATTTCAGTCTGGTGAATCACTGTGTTTGTTTTGGCTGAGGCAGAGTTAATTTTCTTCACAGTAACTGGTAGGGGGGCTATGGTTTGGATTTGTGCTGTTAACAGTGTTGATAATTCAGGGATGTTTTAGCTAGTGTTCAACAGGGCTTACACAGAATCAAGGCCTTTTCTGCTCCTCATACCACCCCACCAGTGAGCAGGCCAGGGGTGCACAAGGAGCTGGGAGGGGATGTAGGCAGGACAGTTGATCCCAACTGACCAGATGCTTATCCCAGACCATATGGTGTCATGCTCAGCATACAGAGCTGGAGGAAGAAGGAAAAAGAGGGCATGTTCAGAATTATGAAGTTTGACTTCTCAAGTCACTGTTAGGTGTGATGGAGCCCAGTTTCTTGGGGATGGCTGAACACCTGCCTCTCCATAGGAAATGGTGAATGAATTCCTTGTTTTCCTTTGCTTGTGTGTACGACTTTGCATTACCTATTAAACTACTTTTATCTCAACTGACAAGTTTTTTCACTTTTACCCTGCTGATTTTGTTCCCCCATCCCACAGTGGGAGTGAGCAAGGGGCTGTAAGGGGCCTAGTTGCCAGCTGGGATTTGCAGGCAGAGAGAAACAGCTGCTCCAGAGAGGTACAATAACTTATTTTGTTTCCAACTGGAGTCATCATGATTTTTTATGGGTTATTTTTAGTTTGATCAGATGTGGTAGAGGAAACGGGTAACACCATAGCAGAGATCAGGATGGAAAGCAAAACGAAGAATGTACAAAAAGCCAGCTGAGCTCAAAACCTCCTTCCCCACAAGAACACCAGTTTATGACCTGGGAAAGCAAAGCAGTCAAGAGTGTGTGTGCATGTGGATGGTTGGTGGAGTCCTGCCACTGCCCATTTGCTCTCCCCTTGGTTCAGACACTCCTCACTTCTGTGGGAAAAAGAAGAGCATGAAGTTTGAGGTTTGCGTTTTCAGCTCCTGTCTCCTCCTCTGAGGAGGGCTGCTGGCGTTGCTCTCATGGTGATGACAGACACTGAGCAGTGTGCCAGCGGCAGCAGTGCTTTATGTCTGGAGAAATCCCACCACAGAATCCATTGATGAAGAGCAAAGTGCAGTAATGGACTTCTGCTGAGGGAATGGCACATGGGAAAGTGGAACCCTGAAGTTGCTAGTGGGTCCTGGAGACCTGGCAGGTGAAAGCAGGCCCTGATCAGGGCTGTCAGCTGCTTGCTGTGCTATCCTCACACCCTGGCTGCTCAGCCATGAACTTCAACAGTGCATGCTGCTCCCCTGGGCAGCTCAGGAGCAATCCCAGAGCTGACCTCTTGAGATCTGTGGCCATCCCTTAGGTCTCCATGTTTTACTCCTAAAAACAGAATCTCATTAGATTCTAGTGGGGGAGACACTGTCTCTGGAAAAAAGTTTTTCTTTGGCAAGTACTGGGACCCTAAATGAGAGTGCGACTGCAGCTGGAGAATAAGCTAAGTATCATGAACACCTTAGGAGGTCTCTTCCTTCTGATTAAAGCCCTAAAATGAGGCAACACATATCTGGGAGTTTTATTTTCGTCCTTTCCACAATATTATCTTCCATTAGTTGAAATTATCTTTTAGGAATGTGTTTTCATTTTATGAGTATCTAACTGCGCAGAAAGACAGGTAAGCATGGTTTGTCTCCTCAAGAAACCCTGTTTGCAGTGAGGGGAAATGACATCTAAAGAAGACAGGTGACACAGCTCTCCAGCCTCAGCTCTACATTTGCTCACACTTCAGCAAATATTTTTTTTTAGGATCTTAAAGGGTGGGGAGGGAGTGTTTCCATATCTTAGTAATAAATGCCCACAACATTCAACTCATTTTGGGGTGTCAGATGGATTTCTGCCATTATGCCCATGCAAAGATACCCTACAGCAGGTAGCTGAATGACAGTTCTTGGCAGCAGACAGCAGGTGCTGGATGCTGCTGTAATCAATGCAGGTTTATGCAATGTAGTATTGCATGCTTGTAGTATTTAAATCTCAGATGTCCATGGAAAACATCAACTTTCAACAGAAATTTCTGTCCTTAGTGCTTTAGACTGTTCATTGAAACTGAACACAGATGATCAAGTACTCTGAAGTTCATTTAAAGCCCATGCAAAGTTATGGCCTCAAATTCACATTTAAAGCATGAAAAAAAAAGGAAAACCATTTTTCAAATAATGACTGTAAGTTTTAGTTTTAAAGGTACTAATAAAATGCCCATGGAGGGGACCTGTGTGTCATATCCTCTTTCATTGGTTTCAGACATATTCCTTGGCTTGAAGAAATACAAAAGCAGGAAGTTGGGGAAGCCATTACAGGAGGGATTGGCTTCAGTTTGTCGAGGTTACACAAGTCTCACCCTGACTGCTCTTGTTATCCAGGAGGCTAAGTGCTTATCTTAAATGTGAGGTAGGCTCTCCAGGGGCAGCAGCCACTCAGACAATAGCAAAGATCCAGTAAGAATCTTAAAACACAAACAGATAAAAACCAAGGAAACACAGTCCTGGCCTGCCCAGAAATGAGGCTTTTTTTTTATATGACCTGATTTGTGGAAATAATATTTGCAATACTATCATTTTCCCTTCAGAGTAAAATCAAGTACCTAAAAGGAGTCTACAGGAAAGATGGAGAGAGACTATTTACAAGGGCCTGGAGTGACAGGTTGAAGGAGAATGGCTTCACAGAGAGAGAAAGTAGGTTTAGACAAAATTCTTTACTGTGATGATGGTGAAGAACTGTAACAGATTGCCCAGAAAAGTTGTGGATGCCCCATCCTTGGAAGTTTTCAGGGCCAAGTTGAACAAGGCTCTAGCAACCTGGTCTAGAGGAAGGTGTCCCTGCCCATGACAGGGGGGTTGGAACTAAATGATCTTTAAGGTCCTTTCCAATCCAAGCCATTCTATGATTTTATGAATTTCCTTCTCCATCTCACCATCTGCGCTTTCCTTTCCCTTGTACAGTCTGAATTTACTTTTCCTGAGCATCAATAAGCACGAAGACCAAATAGCACAGTGCAGGGGAATCTGGCAAGCCTTATCTTCTTGCTGTGTGAAATATTACATCTCACTGTACCTGATGGCAAACTCCATGTTTTGATAGATTTAGATGTTAAGTGCCAGTTTAAATGGTGGCACAGAGTTTCAAATATCTATAACTTACTGGAAATTGATGAGAGCCTAAGTCTCTTTATGCTAAATCTCAGGCTCCTAATGAGAGAAGTCTGGCCTTTCCGTACAATTTTAAAATTTGTAATTCTTTGGGCATTTAAAAAATTTCTTTTTGTTTGTTTTGCCAACATGTGATGTGCAACAACCTAAAACTCTCTACATCTACAGTCCTTCAGCTGTGTTTCATCACCTTCTAGAAGACCCATGATGTCTGGTGCTGGCATATAATGGTTTGATACAGTCTGTCATGCAGTTTATGTCTTTCCCCTCTGTGTCTGAGTGCCTGGACCCCTTCTCAGGCTGATGCCCTGAGTCACACACAGCACCCACACTTCCATGAGCTGCCTGGCACCACCTCTGCAAAGGGACTTTGCAGTTAAGCTGCTGTAGATCACTTGGGACTGATGTTAGCGCCCTGCAGCATGAACTGGCCCCTCCAAGACCCCCATCCTCTTCACATCCCAGTGTTTCAGCTTTCCACTTTGGTTACAATTGGGTTTGAACGCACGAGTAAAATTGAGAAAAGATCTGAAAACCAAACATTTCTTACAATGGCAGGTACAGAAACAAAACTTGCCTCTTTGCAGGAAGACTTTTGCCATCTTGCTTGGACCTGCCATCAAACAGGACCTCTTCTTGCTAAAGGGTGGCTCCCTGCCTGTAGGGCTGTAAACCCTGAGCAATCAGGAATTGTGAGCTAGATTTTCTCAAGAGAATCAAAGTGATTGTACTGTTCCCCCTCAGTCATTAAATTATTAAAAAAGGCCTTTATTTCCCTTAACACTTCTTACCTTTTGCATTGCTTGTGCATCAACTTTATTTGAAACCCCAACATGTAACACATCCAAAGATTAACATTGCACCTTGTCTGCTCACATAAGGAATCTGCACATGATAAAGAAAAGGGAAATCCATATCATACAGCAGTTTTGACTTTCTTCTCTACCTTACTTCCCCTACTTGCTGATGTATAACAGTTCTAATATGAAGACAGAGGTATATTCTTTATGCACCAACTGTGAAATTATTGTTCGATACATATTTATGTGAATTGCAAACATCTTTAAATGTAAAGTTGTCATTACAGTGTCAACCGTCTCACTAACTACTGGAAAACCCCTAACCTAAGCAGTGCTTTTTATAACTCAGCACATTAATTATACTTAGAATCCTTAATTATCTCTTTTCCATAGTCAACTCTAATAAATTCCAGACATTTAAAAATAATTTTCAATAATGCTACTTACTTTGCATATTTTCAACCAACTGCATAAATATCTAAATTACCTGGTGATCATGCAGCATTTGGTTTACTTTAAGAACTGGTAATTAATTGCCCAATGCAACATTTTCTTTTCATGTCTCCATTGTCTCTTCCCCTTACTGCCCTGGGACTGCGATGTGGTCCCAGGTTTTGTTTGCGCCCTGTCTTCCTGCTCTGGCTGACTGGACATCCCTCCTGGTCCCTGAGCCTGAGTGGGAGGGTTCCGGCCCCAGGGAATGTGAAAGTGGTGGTTGCTGCTGTGGTGGCTGCCCCGCTACAGCTGCAGGGGCACCACAGCTACAATCTAACCACACTTTATTATTTCTGAGTGGTGCCACTAATTGTGAGGTAAGTACTCACCGTTTTAGGAGCAACTGCAATGGGTAGTAGCTGTGACTGTTCGGTAGCAAGAGGTTCTGGGTCTCAGTGCCAGGTGTCTGCTTTTTGGGAACATTTGACTGCATTAAGTCCTTTCATACTCCAAGTAGCCACAGGTACAAAACGAACACAAACAAACTACAAGTGGAAACATAAAAGGTGAGCAGCAGTATGCTTAAGATTCAGACATACACATACACTAGTCCTTTTCAGTTACACACACTAATTAGCAGTCATGCTAATTGACAAAAAGGATGTCTTCTTAGTAAGGAATTTTTGCTATGATTGTCTTCAAAATTTTGCAAACTTCTGTTGTAGAATTGTCTTGAAATAAATTTTAATATATATTAATTATATATTTAATATATTCATTTAGTTTATGTTTGTTCTGTTACTTTAATTCTAAGAGTTACCTTCCCATATGTATTTTAACTTAAAAATGTTACCTCTGCAGATCAATGTATGTTTAATTAACAGTCGTTGTGATTCTCAAAAATTTTCAGAGAAGTAAAATTACATCCAGTAAGGAACTATTGAGAAGAAGAATGACATCCCACTTACATTAAAAGAATAAATTATTTTATATGCATGACTTTTTTTTCGGTAACAAACTGGGTTTTGTTGTGGGTTTTTTGGTGAGAGAGAAAGACAGAGGATTGAGTGAGACACATGGATGAGAGGACTAGGAATGTGCAAAGGAAACTTGAAAAGGAGAGAGAACATCAGAAAGAAATTATAACAGTTGGCATTTTCACTGGTAGTTTAATTTCTCCTTCTGCATTACTGGTGCATGTAGCATACTGCAGCTGCATAAAGCACTCACAAATAAAGACTCTCCATACAGAAAATAGATGATGCACCTGAGAGTCTTCATGAAGAGCGAGAAAAAAATCAGTGTAATCTCTTTTTAAAAGTCAGAATGAGCAACTCATTCTGGGAAGTTTTAAATTTGTTAGAGAGAACTTCTCTTCCTGAATTACCACTGGTTTGTTTTTTTTTCCTAGGGGACTTGCTGAAGGTATGTGCCCAGGCAGATTCCACCTTACTACCTGGATATCCTGTTTGTGCTTGCTTAATGTATGGATTTAGTATCATTTTCTGATGGGACAGAGGCAAGGAATCACAAACTGAGTGTGAGCTATGCTATATCCCTTTGTGTGGCCTCAGGCTGGTCACTTAGCCTCACTAGGCAGATGGGACCCTCATTGCTTGCTCACCTTCGTAAAATACTTTGACAACTTTAGACAAAAAAATAGTGCTTTCATTTGGAGATTGGTCTATGCTGGCTCTGTGGAAAATAAAAAAAGTTGATAATAGAACAGGGACTGAGTTTGCCCTTGGGGTGGTCAAAAGAAGACAACTATTTGAAGATGGTTGAAAAAATATTTTCTGGCAGATCGTCTCATGTGAAAGAAGGAATGTGAAAACAAAGAGGAAATACACCTAACAGGACCAGAAAAGAGATTTGTGTCTTGGGACTTTCTTTTCTGTACTAGGACTTCTGTGATGCAGGTCTCTCCTCTCTTACCATTCTTTAAATTGTTCTGTTCTGGGGATTTCATACTGTTATTGGAGTGAAGACTCTCACAAGAATATGTCTGAGCAAACTCTCTGGCAAACTGGCAGGCCAGAAACCCTCTATGACTCCTGTGAGTGATGAACCTGGAGCAGTGCTGTAGAATGCAGAGAATGGAGGAAATTGAACCACACATGCAGTCAGATGAGGAGAAAACGAAGCCTCTCAAATATTGCCTCAATATCTCTCTCCTGTGGCAGCAAGGGGCAACAAACAGCCAGGAAAAATCATGACACACCAGAAAATTCAGGATAGATACTTTAATGGAAGAGGATTAAGCAAGCCGGTGAACAGAAAAAAAACAAAACAATTCTGACATGATAATGCCCAAATTTATTTCCACTGAAAGGACTGAGAATAAAAGTAAGGGACAGGGTACCTGCTCTATAAATAAAAGTTCTTTAATCTCTGTGAGCAGAAAGGAAATAAAGTGTGTCTCGAGAACTCCTTAGGCTTCTTCATTACTACGAGAAAAATAATAGCACCATTTTACAGAGAGGTAAACTAATTACCAAGGGAATCACATTTCTTGCTGTCGTCACTCAAAATATATTATTCATACTAGGCATGGATCCCTACACAGTAGGTCATTGACCTGGCAATTTGTGTGTCAGCTATTAAGAAAATACTTAGATTACAAGGAAGGACTGTACAATTCATTCATCAGACAATGATTGCAAGACACCCATGGCATCCTTCTCTAGCCTGTCCATTGCCACACAAATCTGTCTAGGCAAGGAGTTCCCAAAGGCTGGCATGTGAAATGTTTATTCACAGCCTGCAAAAGAGATTTTAAAAATTCTGATTGAAACCCAGAATTATCTTGTTTTGTATCCCCCCATCATGAAGGAAACTGTGGGTATACCATCTGTTTTTGCTTCTCACATTGTTTTTGCATTTCACTTAGCTACTAATGTTTGCACCAAGTGGGCAATGGTAGGAATATTACTTTCTGGGTCTTTCACTGTTTTCGTTGTGTTTTGAACTCATTCTACACTGTGTTAATAACAAGATACAAGGCAGCAGAGGCTTAGATCAACTGACTACCTGTTCATGTAAGTGCATCTCGGCATGTTGTTTTTTCTTCCTCTGATTCCTATAAAATGTATTTTCCCCTTGGGATTATATTTTAAGTTATGTTACAAAGCTGATGCACATTTCCTCTAACCCTGGGTTATTTGCACTGGATTTTGGCTATAGAGAAAACACAAAGGTAGATGTGCAACTAAACAACTTAGATGAGATACGGACCTCTACAAAATATATTATTAAGTAAAATGACGTTTGATTTGTAGCTGTGAGACCAACCCCTTTTGACATTCAAGAGAGCACAGCTATGGGCTGCCTTGAAAGACTCCACATATCGATAGTTTTTCTGTTGCTAGGAGGAAGGGTTTTGAAGTGGGAGGAGAAGCAGAGACCCTCTAGTCAACAGAAGGATCCTCATGTAAGGGTCAAGAGGGAGCAGAACTCAGAGAGAGAAAAAATTCAGTTGACCGTACTGTGCTATTTTCTATTCACTTTTATATCTACACTTAATGATATGCTTTAAAGCTAAACCTCAGGAATGTCAGGAGTTTTTTTTCATGGTGACATTCCATGTAGGCAGAATCTCTTGAGTTCTTCCTTTAAAACAGAAAGATGAATAAAGACTTGCCTTGGAGAAATTTCCTCTGGATTTGGGCTTGTTGGTGTGTTGTTTACTCAAATGATTTATGGACTGGAGATTAGTGAAGTCATAGCAACACAGAAATTGCCAAGTGAAAATAAAAACAATCCTGTGTATTCTTCTTGAACACAATCAAGGAAGCAACTGACAAACAGGGTTTTTTTTCTCTGTTATATTGAGAGTTGGTATGAGAGCTGATTTTTACCCTTCAAAATTCTTTGAGCAATGTCTGGCATTCCAATAACTGGCATGATAAATTTGACTTCACCAAATAATGGGGTATTTTGTATCCTGCCATACCTTATAAAAGGTATTTGCCAAGTTTTATTTCCTTCTGGAGAAATGAACATGTCCTTCTAGGAGGAAGGGCAACCCCAAGAGCTGGGAAAAGGCTTGTTCCCAGCTCTGCCACAGACTTGATCACAAGTCATACATGGTGAGATTTGTCTTTCAGTAAAGCTAGTAAAGAGCCATAGGTCTGAACTGAGCTCATCCCCTGGCACCTCCAAAGACCACAGGGAGGAGTTGCACAACTCTGAGCAGGAGCAGCATCTTTTGAGTAATATGAGCATCTGGAGGACTGCAGAGGAACCCCATAGGAATGTTTTTGGAGACAGGTTTGGGTTCTTCTTTCCTTCTGAAACCTCTCCTTTTCTAACCACAAAAGTGGGTGAGATAATTACTATGACTGAATGTGTTAAGCCACTGTAGCACATCAAAATGGCACTGCCACTTCCCACTGAGGAAAACCAGACAGAATAAACTTTTTCTGGTTACTCTGTTTGGGGGTTCAACCACCATATAAAAGTTTTTTTGCCAGGCCCTGCAGAAGAGGACCTCCTCTTATTTCACCTTTTTCTGGTTTTGCACAATGGCATACATGACATGTTTGTCATGGCTGGACAGTGCTGCTGCAGTGAAGCTAATAGCTCATTCCAGAGAGATCAAGCTTGAAATCTGACCTCAGGAGATTTTTGCCTTGGTGTGACAGGGAAGTGGTATCTTGACAGCTTCTTTTTTGTGAAGGAGGAGCAAGGGTTTAGGACCATTTAGACTATTGTGGAATTATTTATCCACTTGTATGCAATCAGATTTCTTCCCTTTACTTAAATCCTATTCAGGAAAGGACGGTAAGTAGAGAAGAATGAAGAGTTTCTGTGGGCCTGGAAACCAAAGCAAGAAAAGATAACAGCATCTGTGAAAGCTACCAAACCCTAGTCCAGAAATAGCAATTTAGGGGCAGAAATATCAGTCCAAAAACTAAAGTGAAAATGTACATCAATACCTTGCTTGTCTTCCTATATGTAACTGAGTAAAAGCACATCACCTGAAAAATGGAAAGGAAGGACAATACTTTTGACAAGTTCAGGGTCTACAAAGACTTCAATACAGACAAATGCTATGGTCCTTCAGGGGACAGACAGATCTTCAAAATCAAGAATCCAGCTGAGAAGTTGCCTGGAGGCTGTCAAAGACAAAACAACAGTCCTTGCGGGGATGTACATAGCAGACAACCAAGAAGACGGCAATCTGGCAGAGATGCAGATTTGTTAGTAGGAAGCAGAGATGATTGGCCAAACCAAGATGTATGAAGATAGGCTACCTTGCATGTCTTAAAATCACTATCATAGAAAGCAAAAGAAGAGCTTTCCTCTGCTTTGTAAATCTCTCTATGAGCTAGCAGGACCCCTGATGTAAGGCTCTTGTGACAGTGGATTATCCATGCTCTGATCCTTCAGTTTTGTCTGGGAAACAATTCTCTGCTCCATTAGATACAATGTTCCAGACTCCATTGCGCTATTTGAAGAAGAAGCCAATGTATATAAGTGCTGTCCCAGCCAGGTTACTGGGAGTTCATATCCTATCACATAGTATTACCCTGTCTCACACTGCAGTTGTTTTGGTCTTATGGCCTCTCCATAAGTGGAACTCTGCCAGGATGGCATTACCTTTATCCAGTTCTTATTGTAACAAGAAGGAATAACACCTTTTTTACTCAGTGCTGACACAGTGGAATACTGCAAAACCCCTGGAAAGTCTCCAAATCGGCACATTTCTCCTTCCCATTAAAAACTAATATAGTACTACCAAAACAGAAAACACTGGTGACAAAAACATATTTTTTCCCGCAATTCAAAATCCCAATTTACATGTAAAATAAACATTGAATACAGATTTAACTCACTTTTTGCATCTTCTGACGGTGTATAATAGGAATAGCACCTCTTTTAAAGTAAACTAGAGAAAAGACAGACTTTCATGCACTGAATAAAGATTTCAGCTCACAATTTTGGCTTCCTGGGCACACAGCGCTAGTTTAGTTCCTAATTTCCTCTCAAGTGACTTAATGGTACTGTATTGCTTAATTATAGCAGTTCCAAACTCTATCCTCTAAGAAATATCACTGGGACCCAAACATCTGCAAGATTTTGAAGGAAGAAGAGACTACATAAAATACCCATTTTTGTATTATTTTGTGTTTATTAGTCTGTCACACGGAGCATAGCTTACTAAGCAAATGGAACAAGGCAGCATTTAAGTAAAAACCAATAGTAATGAAATATGAGACATAAGTTACACAAACTCTTCTTCAAAGACTCAGGGCACAGAAGGAAGCACTTGCACGTAACATGAGTTTTTATAAAGCAAAATACAGGTGGTCCAGAGATCCTAAAGTTGGCCTGTATTTCCTAGACCATCCCAGCCTGCTCTTCCCCTGTCCAGTGACCATTTTTCTCAACTGCTTATTTATCGCCGTTGTGCCACATCTTCTTTTAAATATCCCAGGCAGAATTCCCCTCAACATAAAACTGATTTTGATGAGAGTGGGGCAGAGATTGCTAGAAAGGAAATAGCATTTGTCTGATCAGAGGCTCTACAATATTTGAAACCTTAAAGCCTGATGAGTAGAAAGACATTTGAAAATGCTTAAATGTAGTTGCTGTTGCTATAGAAACTATTTCCTGGGCATTCACACACCCCATGCTTTTGTCTTACTTGGTCCCTGGCTGTCTGAAAGAAGGCCTATGGGGCTGTGAACAGACAAGGTGGGGGAACCCATCAGAGGTACCACAAGAATATATTGTTTCATAGTGCCTTCTCTGGAGAGGGTGTTGGAAAATAGACAACTGGGGAGTGCTGCTCTGTTAGTAATGGAAGAGAGGAAAAAAAGAATCAAGATCCAGGGAGCTAAATTAATCCTGATGGAGCTCCAGTGTACAGAGAATTCAAAGGAATTTCTCTTTCGTTGTCTGAAGAGCTTGGTTTGTGTGACCACCTGCCCAGACATTTCCTGAAGTCATCTGAGTTTTCAAACTTCATTATGAAAAATGTTAACTACTGATTTTAAGAGTTTTCTCTGTACTTTCTGGAAGTGATCAAAAAGGCAACAGCTTAAGTTCTCCTGTTTCCTTGGGTTTGTTCTGACTTTCGGAATAGCTGGATGAGAAACTCATGGAAGAACAAGAGAAAGGATATTGGCAATGGAGGGAAAACTTAGCCCATGGCATTTCTAGAACTTTGTCTCTCCTCGCTGTGTGTTTTGTCGAATTATTAAAATGTTAAAACTGAACAGGTAGTGCTTCCCTTCCCCATCATCTTCCCCAAGAACAATGTTTAAGTAGACAATTTTGAAAGGTGGCTTTGTCTAAGCCATGGGTGTGCAATTGCAGCAAGGTCAATGAGAGGTCAGGCAATTCCAGTCAATCGGGAGGTCAGGCGATTTATTTTCAGTTCCCTGGAAAGAAAACACTTACCTCTCAACAATCACATTACTTGTGGGAAGAAAGGAATCTGAATGGAGAATGAGGATAAGAATTTATGCATGCAGCTCCTATTAATTGTTATCTTGGGTTGTGAGTATTAAAATTTGCCAAGACTTCTTAGAAAGTGCATACTGCTGTCAAGAGAGTGGCAGCATGATTTTCATCCTTCGAAATGCAAAAATGAAATAAACAAAAAAATCCGCTAAAATAGCTGATGACATCTAACCCCAGTCGGTCTTCTGCTTTGCCAAAACTGTCAGCTAGACATAAGGAGCCTGTGGCTGCTGGTGCCTCTGCTGTTGGTCTTTTTGCCTCCACTCTTTTCTCTGAAGACTGGAATAGCAAACTGTTAGCATAAGACATATTGAATAACTGTCTTCTGAAAAACAGTTTCAATTCCCTTTCACTTCTCAAGAAAACTTACTATAGTGAGTAACTTACCTACTTCCTTTCTCATTTTTTAATGAAGACACCTAAATATTCCCAGCATTCTTCAGAACAGTGCTTCTCCTGGAAGGAATGCAAGATTAATCTGCCTTCCCAAGCTAATATTCTTATATATTATTAATGAACATTTTAATAGAATTTCCCTACCTTCTCATTGCATGTCTCCTTCAAACATTTTGGCCATTTTTCCTGGTAGCTTTGAAAAGACAAGGGGAAAGGTTTTTTTAATAGATTTCCAGTTGAATATTGAGAACCACAAGAAAAGGAAAGATTTTTGTTTGAATCCACTCTATTCATTGCATAATGCTATGCATAATGTATAATGCTAATTCTGTTTGACCAAACCCATTCCATGATGAAGCTGAGATTCAATGAAGAAAACAGACAAGTTTCACACAGGTGTTTCCAAAGAGAAACGAACTGGCCTTCATATCCCCTCTCCTCTCCCAGGGAAGAAGAGCAAGCCCTGTTGTTTCAGAAACAGCAAATTTATGAGCAGCTGAACTAGGGAGAGAAAAAAGTAGATCCACAGGCTACGTCGAGCCAAGTCTGCCTTCCTACTACTTTGCAACTCCCTCTGCTTGCTGCCCTGCCCTGCTGCCCACTGGCAGGGGAGCAGAGCATGGGGAGCCGGAACCCTGGTGCCAGGATTGATATTGGACAAGGCTGCCCGGGCAGTAGGCTGGGGACCAGCAGCAGAGCTAGCACAGGCAGCCTGCCTCTCTCCTCCTCCACTGGCACTAATCAGGACTTTTCTACTCTGTCCAGCTGTTCATTTTTATGAAACTTCTAGGAACTTAGTATCTTTGAGACTTCTGCTCTTTTCAAATGTGTCTTGAAGTCACTAATGGGTCGGAAAATTAGAGTAGGACTGACTGACAGACAACCTGGTTGTGGAAACTTTTTTTCCTTCAGAAATCAGGATGAAAGCAGTGAGCTGGTAGGAGAGCTTGTGCCTCTTTCTTTGACACAGACTCTTTTCATGTATCAGTTGGACCCCAGCCCTATTTAATATACACCTTTTGAGCATGGACATCTATTACATTGCTAGATTAGTTGTACATGAGTCTGTTGCCTATTTGTCTTGTAATCCACCTTCTGGGAAAACCTTATGATTGATAAAGAGTGCATTTTTTAAAGACCCGTAAGTCAAAAGCGTACCAAATTTCAGCAGAGTTCTTTCATGAATCCTGAAGTGAGCATGGCATCCTCTGTTTCTGTTTCTGTTTCTTGTATTGTGTGTTTCTTCTGAAGAGTTGTTTCAAATAGTTATTATTAATAATTATTATCATTATAATTTTTAATACTATTAAAATTAGAAGTAAAGAGTGTTATTTGCCTCTAGGCTTTACTTTTTGCAAAGTAGTCTGACTGATTTTTATGTAGCCTTTCTTAAAAGTCAAGCAAGTGACATCCTGAAACATGCCCTGGAATAAGAGAAAAAGAACCCGGATTCATAAAATACAGGCATAATGAAACAATAAATATGAATTTCTAGGTTTTCACACTTTTCTTTCATTCCACTTGATTCATAAGGACAAGAATAAATGTCTTCCTCTTTTTTGCTGGAGATCACCTTGGCTGACTAAAGGAGAACAATTCTGAACAATCAGATTTATCAACCTTTAATTTAGATGCTGAATAATAGAGATCTTTTCTCTGAACTGATTCTGGGTATGGTAAAGAGATACCACACACACAAAAAAAATGAGTAGCTTTAAATCCTTTGATTGGAAGTATGTTACCCTCACTTTTTCAGGTTTAATTTCTATTGAGTTTTTGACAGTAACACTGGCTCTGCAGTCAGCTACAAACAATCCTGAAAAGTCAAGACAGACATGGTTTACCCTTTAGAATAGAAATTTAAGAACCTTTTGCCCAACCCACCTTACTAACGTGTCATAAAAATAAATATATAGATTGAAACCCCCTACATTGTTCTGTCCTGTTTTCAGGTCAATTTTTACTCTGCCTTTTTCTAGCTCCCACTATAAATACATATTAAGGGCTCAGTACACACATTCATTGTTTTTTTCCCCTCTCCCATTCAGTCTCTTGCTGCTGACTTTTCTTGGCTTCCAGGTTATATTAAGGCTTTTGGCTTCGTGGCTGTAGGGAGAAATCTCAGTACAGACGTCAAGGTTTGCAAGGGAGGGCTGTGAATAGAGTCATCCAGAAATACTGACAGTAAAGCAGAGGTGGGTAGCAAGGGATAGAAGAATTGACTAGTGAAGTTGGGGATTAAAAACATATCACTGGGAAACAAAACCAGCAGAAAATGAGATTCTCTGAAATGCTCTCTGACATAAAATCAGAGCCCAAATAAAGACTGAAATAAAAAAGTTCTGACTCACTCTGTTTTATATAAAATTCCCTCTTTACCTTTCAGGTGCTGATCAGGTACGAGGGGCTTCCCCTCCTTCTGTTTTTTAAAAGCCAAATCAAATCCATGGTTGTTTTATAGAGAAAATTGTAAGCTATTGGGGTTTCTAAAAAGACCCATAGACAGGGAGCTTACAGGGGTGCTGCATAGGCTCAGCTATCACAGCCTTTCTCCTGCAATAATTTTTACTGACCTCATTTCCAATTTTATGCTCATTACTCAGGCAAACTGCTCATTGTTTTCACTGGCAGCTCTGTCCAAGTATGAAATTCAAGAGGAAGCTTTGGAACTGCAAAGACATTGTAGAAATTAGTAATCATTGGAATGATTTAAAGCAAAAGCCAGATACTGCAAAGTGTCTGAGAGCTCAGGACAGACCTCCACAGCCAGGCGTTCTCTCACCCAGCCAAGCATCCCCAGAGGTGACCTGGATGTCCTGCCTAAAATTGGGATGCCTGTGACATCAAGAGCTATATGTTAAATTACTTTGCAACATGAGTACAGGCTTTGCACAAGTAAAATATGCAATAAATGAGTGCTGTGGTGTTCCTGAATGTAAAACAGTGTGATGGGGCATAAGTGATTTGCATCTGAGAAGATGTGTCTGGCATAGAAAATGAATGTAGTAAAGGATTGTTCAACAGCTCCACTCGAGTTCAAGAACCCATCAGAGAGGAAAGGGCTGAGACCAGAAATTGCTCTGGAGCTGTAACCTCATGATGAATAATCTTCCCAGCACTTACCCATTTTGCAAGTTTTTAAGGAGCATCTGTTAGCAGAGATACATCTCGCTTCCTTAGCTGACACTTGTCTTAGCTCTTCTGAAGGAAAAAAAGGAGCTGGAGGGAGAGAACTGGAACTGCAGGGAAGCCAGAAGAGACCACCAAGCATCCTACAGATGGCACAGGCTGCAGGGAAAAGACCATGTCAGAGGAAGAGCTCAAGGGAAGAATAGGGAACTGAAGAAACTTTTAAGAGAACATCGAAGTAGAGAAGCAGCAACAGCAAAGTAAGCACCACTATTTTTATGGGGGTTTTTTTGGTTTTTTTTTTTTGGTGGTGGTTGGATTTTTTTAGGGTTTTTTTGTGTTTTTTTCTGAATCAAAAATTTCGTGACTGATAAGGCTTGTTGGTTGTCCAGGGACTACATCAGGGGATCCACTCAATGAAGCGTCATGGAAAACAAGGACATGCCTGGCACAAGGGCATGGGCTGGTGTCGTGGTTTTAGGGGGCATGCTACTGACAAGAGAGATCCAATAGAAGAAACACACACCAAAAAAAAACAACACAAATAACAAGTTTTATTTTGCACACACAGAAAACTGACAGTAAAAACGCAAAGACAGACAAATTAAACTCTTCTGGGGCCAGTGGCTGATGCGGGAAATCATTAGGGTAGCACTGGGTAGCACTTGCTGAAGCCTCCTGAAAGACACCAGGAAAATTAAAGGACCGCAGCCTCCCCCCCTCCCTTTTCCCTGGGAAGGAAATACCACCGCTGATGGAAAGATGTGGTCCTCAGCCTGCGCTGCTGCTGCTGGAGTCACCGTTCCGCTTGCGTCGCTGAAAAAACTCAGCGCTGAGACAAGCAGAGATGTTGGCTCAACCAGTGCCGCTCCCAAAAGAGAAAGATGGCCACCGCGTTCGCCCTTTTATAGAGGACCAATCTCACACAGTCACAGAGCGCTTCCCACAAGTCGACCCTTGGATTGGATGGTCAGCGCCTGGGTACAGCCCCTAGTGAGAGGTTCTGGTATGAGCTAAAATGGCGGCATGGCACCATGTGGCCGAACCCGAGCTGGGGGACGTGGGTCCCCTGCAGCCCCTCCTGGCGTCCAGGATTGGGGGGGTGGTCCCGGTACCTATATTGGGCCGCCCTGACTTGCGCCAGTCCCGGTTGCTTGCCGTGGCAGCTCCTCAGCTCCAAGGGGGCCATCGACAGCCCCACTCCACCCCATGCGTACAGGAGACCCACCACGCATGTGCAGAGCGCCGAGCTGGGCTGGAGGCGGGGCCTGGCGGCACCCGGCAACGCCAGCAGCTGCCGGCACCTGTGGCAACGGAGCCGCGCCTGCAAAGCGGGCTGGGGAAGTGCCACGCCCTCCGCGTGGGCCTGCAGCGGCCATCCCTGCCAGTCTGTGGGGGGCCACACCTGCACCAGCATGGATCAGCCTCAGGCCGCTGGCTCCCGCACCTAGGCACAGCTGCAGGCATTCCCACAGCACGGGGGGATGCGGCCACACGGGAGGCATGGCCGCGGCAGGGACCGACCCTGTCCCCAGCCGCGCGGGCCGGTGGGCCTGTGCCACGACAGAACGGCCCTGCCGGCACCCGCTGCCATCACCATGGCAACCTGCCTCACACACACAGGAAAGACAGTTCAAAATAGCCACTTTCTCCCTCACCTCCCAAAGCCCTTCAAAATACTTCGAAAAAGCCCTTTCCCCATCCCTAAAAGGGAGGGGAAAGATGGGGGAAGGGAAAAATGGTTTAGCTGAGGGAACTTGAGTTTTCAACCTACAACAGCTGGTCCTGCAGCACACTTAGGTTATTTTGTGGGGTGGAATTCAGTGTCCCATAACTGCCCAAAAAGCAGGGGCAGCTGAAGTAAAACCAGGACTGGAGCTTGTGGTTTCACACCTCCTGCAACATCATGATAGGTGGCAGGATCAGGCTCTTTTTTGCCTGCTTTTATCACTGTGCATTTGGCATCACAGATTCCCCTGTCCTGTCTGGGACTCTTTAAGGGTGGTGCAATGGAATACTGGTGAGAAAATGGGGTAAGAGAAAACCCAGTGCTTTTGAGAAAATCGTCCAGTTCTACCAAATGTGACCAAAAAGTCATTTTCTGCAGGAATGTGTCAAGGTTGTAAAAGTGGCATTTTCCCATAAGGGGAGAGCACTTCCACATTTCCGGTTAGTCTTACCCAGAAGCAACGAGTAAGATCTGCCTCAAGTATCCTCGCCTTTGTCTTGAATTGCAACAGCTTCTCCCTTTATCTCCAGCAGCTTTCCATGCGAAGCTGGTAACAGCAGTATCTCACCTACAGATATTGCTTTAAGGAACTATCTTATAAAAGCCTCTAGATGAGAGGTATCCTTTTCTCTGCTCTGCAAAACATAGAAACATAGAGTAGTTTGAGAAGGGACCTTTGAAGGTCATTTAGTCCAACCACTCTACAACGAGCAGGGCATCTTGAATTAGATCAGGGTGTTCAAAGCTGCATCTAACCAGATCTTGAATGTCTCCAGGGATGGGGCATCCACCACCTCTCTGGTCAACCTGTTCCAGTGTCTTACCACCCTCATTGTAAAATATTTCTTCCTTATGTCTAATCTAAATGGACCCTCTTTTAGTTTAAGACCATTACCTCTCATTCTACCTCAACAGGCCCTGCTAAATATATACCAAAGCCACAAATACCAGAAGACACACTTCTGTTTGATTCACTTGTTCAACTGCATTGTGTGAGGGACCTGCCTTCTCCTGCTGTCCAGTGCCACCTGCACATCGTTTTGTTTAATGCACATAATGGAGTGGGCCGAGGCAGCCAACTCTGTGAGCTCTGCAGAGCCAGCTAACAAAAATCAGTGAGGCAGGATTGGGGTACAGGGCAACGAAACTTCTCCATGGGCTGGATGTGGGGAGATAGTCAAAACTCCCATGTGCAGAAGATGAGAAAACAACAGATGTATACAGAGATACCAGCTGCAGGTAGGTACTCCACTTCTGTAGCTATTGTGGATATTCTGCTTTTCCTATTTTTCGATTGTTTTTAGAAAAAAAAAGGAAAAAGATGGTTCTTAAAGGGAAGAGGCCACAAATAGTGTTTCTTTGTTGAGTGAACTCAGGCTTGCTAGTATTCCTTTTCCTCTCTTTTGAGCTTACTATCAAGTCAAACAAGACTCTAAGTGTTGCCCACTGCAGTAGCAGGTTAAGTGATTTGGGATTTATCATCTCAAAAAAGCTGTCAGTTACCAAGCCACATATAGTGGTGGGATAGTAATTTCCTATTTCATCCTAGGGCAATTGTTTGTTTACTGGTGACTGCTGCTATTTATTCCATAATAATCTGTTTATAGGCTTCTGGGCAACTGAGAAGAATGTAGAAACTAGCAAAGTGTGTAAATGTTTCAGATGGCCAACAACACTATCTTCTACAAAACTCCTACTTAAAAGTTTGTGATGTTTGTTCTTTCTGTCCTTCCCAGACATCAATTTTCTCCCACAAACCCTTGATTTTATTTTCTGTAAGCTTTGATGTACTTTTGCAAGCTCCTACCACTGCTTCTTAGACCTTAGCTTCTTAACTAAAGCCATTTATTGATAAAGTATTTCTCTCAGTGAAGTAGTACATCAATAAATTAAAGATCAGTTCAGTGTGTCAGCTCTCCTGGAGCATCCTGGGAAACATTTGCCACTCTGGAAGATTGTGGAGGCCACACAAAATCCTCACACAGGCAAGATAACAACTCTGGAAGATTTATGCTTTCGCTCCATGACATCTTCTCCTGCTAAATATTTTTGAAAGTCACTTTATAAACTAATTTATGGATTCTGTTTGTTACTAAACAAACAGGTGACATTAAGTTTATATACTATAAAGAAAGGTGTCCAAACCAATTTTCAGCTGTCTCTTACTGCATTTTGTTTTTCCTGCTCTCTGATCTGATTTTATGCAAGCTTCTTGTAGTGATAAAGTTTTGCTCTGTATTTATATGCATCATGTTCCCTGTGTGACTAAGGCTCCTACTGCGCTTCTGAAATGTGTCTGCAAAGCTTCATTGTAACTAATTGTTTGCAAAGGCATGGACTGAAGTACATTGCTGCTGAAAGGGATGTCATCAGACTTAACCATTCACGTGAGATGCTTTATGTACAGATGTTCTGATTGCAAAGTAGATCCTACTAATTTGATTTTGGAGATGCAAGGTAGTCTGTGCTACTGCAGTTGAAATCTTTCATTTTGGTGCTCTGTTGAAGCCTTGGCTTCATTCCTTCCATTATGAAAATGGCACCTCATTCTTTGAAGATATATTCTTTGTGCATCCCTAGATGAAGATGGACATGGGATGGCAAAATAAGAGTGTTTTTGGCACACAAAAGGCATGGTCAGAAGAAAAATGGTGCCAATTGGTCCCCTCTGGTATTTTGAGCCAGTTACTTGAGGAACATGACTTTTTCTCTGTTTTCTGCTTGTTAGTGAGACAATCCATATTTCTGCTGAGGCAGCACTAGGATGGTGAAAACTACTATGAGGGACTAGGGCTTAGCTGTGTTGGGTATTATTACGAGAAGATATTTGTGATTTGGAGGTCTTCATAAGTTGTTCCTCTCTACTATCATTATTGGAGCTGAACAGTCACTGGAGTTCTTTGGCTAGGTACAAGAAGCATTTGAAACAAAGAGTGAATGACACATAGCAGATAGGCCTTGTAATGAATATTTTGTTGTGCACAGATACCCATGTAAACATATGAATGTGGCCATTTGTATGAAGAGGAGTCCTTCTCCAGATGTTCTAAGGGAACAAAATCTTGTTTGCACAAAGTTTTGTGGATAATGAATACAAACGGGGACATGGAGAGGGTACCATGGTGATGGCTATAGCATAATGGTACATATATAGCCAGATGTCTTTACATAGCCAATTGGAACTGAAATGAATGAATGATTCCTGATAAACCCTTCCTGAGAGCTTAATCGCACTATACAAGGGATAACCAGTAAGGTCAGCTTAGAAAATGCTCTGTAGCTATATAAATATTTTGTAGCAAAATCCTTAGCAGAAATACATCACTCAGACTTGGAGCCTTTGGGAGCTATATGTTCTGGTGAAACTTTGCATTGTAATGATTATTATTATCCATACTGCTTGTAAAATGCAACCTGGCAATCACCAGTGTACCTGGGAGGATGGTCATCCTACATGCCCAAGTTCAATGAACACACAGAGATTGTTATACTAATCCTGGATTCTTGGGGACCGGCAGTGAAGAAGAAATGATTGTATTAATTGCTTACCTGGCATTCCGCAATGGCCAGGTTTTCTCCAATTGCTAATGGACAAAATAGCAGAACACTACTTAAAAAGGGTGAGGTTTCTGCAAATAATGTTTCTGTCATCTGTGCACACAGAAAAGAAATAGCTGATGCCATCCTACCTGTCCCAAGAGGTAGAGTTACTTGTGCACTTAGCTGTGGTGGCATGAGACAAATTCATTTCAGCTCCAGTGGGAAGTTTGCATTGTGAAATTACCTCAATTTGTAGATAATTTTCAGCTGGTTGAAACTTCTTGGAGCTAAATTTCTAAGCTAAAAATGAGTGTATTCACATTGAGAGTATACTAGATACTTTAGTCTAAGTCTTTTGGGAGATATTCTTGATGTGCCCAGAGTATCATGTCAAGGAACGAGTGAAAACCCCTATATGTGACCCCAGCAACATGTGCTGTATATTCCTTGGGTAGACAAGAAAGTAGTCATGGAACTGTTAATATCTGCTTCTCAGAGAATTACGTGCATTAACCCTGGTGTTTAACTCTGCGATATTTCCCAAGAAATGACAAAGACAGTGTTTTGATCTTTGTTTCAGCAAGGCTGGGGTACGGGAAAAACAAACAGCAATAGTCACATGCAGTGCTGACTTCTCTGCCACTGTGCAGCTATTTGCTGCAGACATTTTACATGTATGCACATCCCTAGTTACAAAATAAGGATGTAGGCATTTATAGGCGAGGCGTTGGACATGTATCCAAATGGATACTTTTTTAATGTAGTTAAATATGTAATAACTACCACTTATTAGGAACTTTCCCCTATACAGGCTATTGGTGAGCTTTTGTTAAAGCAAAGAGTAAAATGTAAAATGTCAAGCAACCACCTCTGACTGACTCTTGAGAAACTGAGCTGCTGATGATTAGTGTCCCATTTACAATTAAAATCTGGACTCCTTTTTTAATTTTTGTTGACATGCTGTTTATCTGTGAACTCCTAGTAGGCAACCTGGATTTTTAAATAGTCCTTGCTTTGACTTCCAATTACCATACAATTAACAATTCCATCAATGCTGCCTTTTAATTTAACTGCTTGTATTCATTTTCCTGTGTGCTCCTGATTTGCCATCCTGGCATGTCACTTGTAGACTCTGGTTTAGTACATCAGATGTCTGTATTTCTATTTAAGACATAGAAGAAGCTAGTCTATGTATTTATATTGGATCTATTCTTGCCTATGAAAAAAGGAAAGCTCTACATAACTTCACAAGTTATTCTTCCTGTTCCTTAATTTGCTCCATTTACTTGGAAATACCATGCTGTGTTTTAATCACAATGGTTTCGAGGCAAAAGAACCCTTCTGTGGAAGTCTGTGCCAAAAGTCCCAGGGTCCCCAGCTGGGCCACATAGGCAGAGCTGTGCCTGCATGGGAGAAGTTGCTCAGATATCTCAGTAAGTGGTGTGCAGCTCTTAACTGTCCCATTCAGTATCTCTGGGACAGAAAGTTTAAAAAACATCATAAACCCAGTTGCCTCTTCCCCAAAGAAATACAGTAATAAGGAAAATGGCCCACTGCTTTGGAAGCCAGTATATTTTCCAGGACTTGCCCTTTTAAGATTCCAGCCCTTCATGCTTGGTCCTGTTCCAAAAGCCACAAGACTGAAAACAGATGGTGTCCCAGGAAAGCCATGGAGGCATGGAGCTGAGTCAGAAGGAGCAATGCCTTGTAGAGACCCAAGCTGTATCTGAGACCCAAGCTGTACTCCAGCACCACCCTGCCTTTACAAGGGAGATATCTCCCTTCAGGACTTGCATGAGGCGAACAACCAGCAGCAAGGTTTGGGAACAGATGTTTAGTAGAGAAAAAAAACCAAAACCCAAGACCCTGGAAATTGTTACGATGTTGCTTCCTCATTTTAAGAAAAGAATTAAGTTGTTGTCTATCGTCACTCAGCTTTGCACTATATGATCGAATGGATCCTGTCAGCCCCTGTTTCCGTGAACTGCAAGAAGAATCAAAACCTACTGTGGAGAGTATTCCACTTAACATTCATTTGGGTTTCTTTATTGCTCTATTTTCCCAGGTTGATGCTATGCTACTTTTTTCCCTGATGCTGTTCTTGCTTTATACAAATACTCAAAGCTTTCAAGAAGAGAACTATTACCTATTAGGGTGCTCAAGAAAGGTATTTAGCAATCCTGGGTGCTTAAACTGGTAATTTGACCAGTATTTAATGGGTGGATGCTTAGACTGGTAATGTTTGTTTATTTTACAAGACTTTCCCAGTAAACCTATCCTTCTTGCTGCTGCTAATCCCTAGCAGAAGGGATATGGGAAGATTACAAAAGCTGCCAATAGTTTTCAGGACTAAAATTCAGTCTCCTGGTACCTCCCTGATCTCTTCATTGCTTTGTTCCAGCAAAAGGCCCTTGGTAGCCAGAAGGACACTGGTTCCTGAAAGGAATTTCAAAAAGTTCATGAAGTTGATATCTGCTTAGAAGTAATATAAAACAGGAGCATCTGCCAGAGACAGGAGCATGTTGCAGGCTTAGTAAAACAGCAGGGGAACCTGCTGTTGACCAGATTTGTCCGTATCAGTGCAGGTGTCTCTGCAGTTAATAAGAATTACTATTTACACTTGTTTTCAGAGATTTGGAGACATGGGGATAATATAGATAGCCTGTAAGTCATAAAGAGCAAGTAGATACAACACATGTTCCCATTAATGTATAGTGTTACTCCTTGGAGTTGTGATATTGAGACATTATGAAGTATAGTATGAAATACAGATGGCTCTGAGTCTTGACTGTATTTGTTTAATTATAGCAGCACATATTCTGAAATAGATTTTTATCCTGCTTTCAAGATGAGAAAGAGGATAAGCGAACTTCTTTGTAAACTGAGTGTGCTCAGAATTACTGGGACATGACAGCTGGATGTAAGTGGGATTTGCTGTTTATCTTCAGAGAAAAAAACAAAGTGAATGTTTATGCATAAGCAATATTCTTTCTTTGACAAACTGTGCTCTGATCAATCAATAGATGCACAGCCATTTTTTCCATTGCTGTAAATATCTCTCTCCATACATGTTGGCATCGAAGAGGCAGATTCAAGACTCCCAGCTGTCCTTGTGTGGCTGTCCTGGCCCTGAGGGAAAAAAACAGAGCAAGGAGTTCAAATGGAGGAAGGGGAAACCCCTCAACAGAGAATATTATTGATCTTGCTACTACTTGGAGCTCAGAGAAGTCAGTCAACAGCTACAGGGTCTAGGAGGGGCTATTTTGCCTTTTGTTTTCTTTTGCCTCTTGCCAGCAGTAGCTTTACCCTGTACCTTCTAACCATCCTGGTTATGCTGGCCAGTGATGCAGGCAAAGTAGTCATGGGCAGGGTGGCAGAGGATGTTTCAATGCCTCCAACACTTCTTTTAGATTCAAGACTTGCTTCAAAATCAATATCAAGAGTCTGTCATGAAAAAGGCTCGTGGCAACCAAGCAAAAAACAAAGACTGGCTTCATGGGCAGACTATTACTATAAATCAAAAGCTACAGAGCCGTAATTTTAATTTTGCAGTTAAAATGGAAGAAATTTTACTGTGTGCCAACTACTAGCCAAGTAATGCAACAGGTCACCAAGATCAAATGTGCCTCCTCCCTCACTCTGGACATATGCTCCCTCATCCAGCTCTAAAACTGAAATTTGGAATCTATCCTACTAGTATTCATAGCTTGGTTAAGTCCATCCCAACTACAATGAAATACCACAGTGTTTCTAGAAGATAACCCACAGAAGCCTTACAGGTAAGAGAATCAGATTGCCTTGAAGCTGGGAGGAGGAGAGATGAGGGCTGCAGCTGGCTCATGGACATGAATTCCATACAGTTATGGCTGGACACTGCAGAGTTGGAGATATTAGTGTAGACACATTTGTCTTCTGTTTTGCTGGGGAAAAAAAAAAAGAAAAATACATTATCAGACATGTCCAGTTTCTGTGAAGAACTAAGCCTCAGTAAGTATTTTCTTTTTGGCTCTATTGTCAAGTGTAAAATAGGATCACTTCCACTAAATAGCACACTTTGTGGCAGACTGGCTGCATTCTTGTCCTCCAACATAAATTATTACTTTTCTTTACAATACAGGGTGGGAGCAAGATAAAACCTTCCTTCTGGGAATCTGTGTAGTCTGTAATTCTTCCATAGTTTCTTACTTTGTAGGTTAAATCCCATCTTACCAGCAAACACACAGAGAAAAAAAAAAACACTGAGTAGGCTGCTCAGCTGGGTTTTGCCCTTGCAGTACAGAGGTTATCTTAATATGTGTGGTAGGAGTGCCAAGAAACAGCCTTTCATTCTGGATGCTCAGTGAGTGGTCACCAGATGATCCTTCCCATAATGAGCGACCTTGATCACCTGGTGCCTCCTTCCATCCTGCTAGCTCAGGGAAGTGGGAAAGGGGGAAATGGGAAAAAAGGACAGCCCATCCTTAATGGTTTGTTTTCCAAAATTAAGGTGTCAAGAGGCTGGGGGTTAAGAGGGAAATCAGGAAAATAAAAGGTGAGTCTTGTAATCATGGACGAAACCAGAAATGGGTCTGGATGGGGTTATGAACATGAAAATCTTTACACATAACACACCTTCTGACTTGGAAAATGGTTTTAAAAAATAAATAAGTAGAACATGCGAGCATGTGTCTGTGTGGAAAAAAGGGAAGGTTCAAGAGAGAAGTTTGAAGTACTTAGTTCCATTTGGATATTTACTGCTTTAAAATGCTGGAAATGGATGATATTTTTCCTACTTGATTTTTGCTGAAGTACAAAGCAAATCCTCTCTGAATTAAACAGTGAAGAGCATTCTTGAGAGTAAGGACCCTTAAAGACTCTTGTGTTTTGTTTTGTTTTTTGCCTTCTGGGCAATGAATGACTGGTCCCTTGACACCACTAACTGTTTAGAAAAGCTAATTTCACTCCTGCCAATAAAGTTCTCTTGCCAGTCTGAATTTCTCATTAAAATTAATATTCATATTGTACGTCCCTGTCCTTTCCCTTGCTGAGAAAGAAGCTAATAATCTTTCATTCAGGGCCAAATTCCCACTTCTTCCCCATCTTGAAGCAGAGAAGGGGGGAGAAGGTAGTTGCATACGGAAAGGCACGTTGGTAGGAACACAGTCCTTTGGAGATGTGTTTCATTTCATGGTAAGGAGAAATATTTCTGTGGCCGTATCTTTCAGTCAGGCTGTAGGAGACCTCAGTTCACTTCTCAACTGGAAAAAGCTTCAAGCTTACTTCTCATGGGGGAATACCATAACTAACAGACCAGGGACTGTGGAGGATTGTTCCCAATTTGTCACCAGTGAAATAGCTCTGTTTTGTAAGAGAGAATTAAGTAGCCAGGGAGAGCAAGTATGGAGGCAAGGCAGGAGATTAAGGCACTCAGTTGGGATGTTTCAGTTCCTGCTCTACTTAATATGAGAACTTCACAGAGTCATTACACAAGAGGAGGTGTTATTTCCCCTGCTGGCTCTGCCTGGTGTGACTCTGAAACTGTTAAGGCAGTACTTACTGGACCATTCATCATAGGTGGGGAGGATAAGCTGTTTTGAGGAGCCCGTTGGCATTTTTTGTGAAATAGATGAGACCATTTCAGCATCCCAACTGTGTGATGCTCACCTGTGCGTGGGGATGCATCATGCAGGAAGGGGAAACTGGGAACCAGACAGCTTTGTGCTTAGCATGCTTGAAGGAGAAATTAGGTGTGAAACCCTCATAGCTCTAGCCTAGGAGGACTGTGTGGTCAAGCAACCTTTCACACCTGAGGCTTAACCCTACCTGTGTAGGTAATCCTAAAATCCTCCTTCGACCACTGTGGGAGATTGTTCTGCTCTTACACACCCAAATAGTATCATCACCATGGTCCTCATGCCTGAGAGACAATTCCTTTTCCCTAAGACTAGTTCACATTGCGTTTTTTTCTCTGCACTGTTCAAGATAAAAGGTCTTTGCAAGCACAACAGGATGGTTAGAAGCACAGCTAGAACAAATCGTCCCATCAGGTGGAACTATAATAAATGTGACCTTCAGATTCCTTTCTTCTTTTAAACCTTCCTACTGCCTTTTGGGCTTGATTTTTGAGAAAGAAGGAAACAAAAGGGTGACTTAGTGGGTTTAGTGGGTATCTTAGAAGTAAGCTTGGGGGTAAGATGCAGTCTTTCAAAAATTGTCTAGGAAAGCAATTCCTCACAACACTGAGAACATCACTAATGCTAAATGTTCCTTTAATTTTAATTTTGAGACACTTGCCAATCTTGTAAATTAAAGATTTATTGCCTGGGAGTACTCAGATCACAACCTAACACACGTTTAGCTGCTTTGTTCCATCCTGTTTGGAGTAATTCCAGAGGCTAAGCCCTTGTATTAGAAACATCACCAATGCAAAGATTGAATGATCGATCAAAGCAAAGCAGATTATGAATTCTCCTATGCAGTCTTCTATAAAGGGGACCTAGAGAAGCAGCTATGTTTTTTCTGTCTATTTTTGGCAGAGAGATTTGTGGCAAAGATTCTGGGAGACTGCTTTGTAACAACCTGTGTCCTTTATTTAGGGAGGTAAATTTTGCTAGGATAAATATTTTTCAAGCGAACAAGAAAATGACATAGCTAAGACAAGACACAGAAATGAAATGTTCTGCACAATTTGTCAGGATAGATCAAAGATAGCAAAGGGAAAAGGTATTTCTAACTTCAGAAACTCCAGAATAAATAGACTATTACTGATGCAAACTCCCCCAAGAAAACAAATAGGATGCACTTTTGCTCTGTTTTGAAATTAATTCTAAGTCCAAGGAATGGAATACATAATGTTTGTAATAATTTCAGTGTGAATCCCAGGGATATTAAACATTAAATCTGGGCTGAGATCTTGCATTATAAAAATTATTGAGAGCATGTCATTAACATACATCATTCAGCTACTTACAGTATTTGAAGAGCCTAGGTTTATACAAATACATCAGAGTAACACTTTGCATTCCAGGGCGTGACCAAATAATCAAATTACAAAGGATGAAGTGGTTAGGGCTTGAGATATCATGGTAAACACTACAACTCAAAGGATGCTCTGTTGTGGATCAGACCTTGCTCTCCATAGACTACTTGCAAAATAGAGGAATAAATAGGTGAGGCTTCAGGGATATCTTTTTCAGATTTGTAGAAATCATCCAAGACTTTTACACAAAGAGGAAACCCAGCAGTCCAGCAGGAAAGAAAACAAGCCACATCAGGTGCTGCTCCACTTGTTTAATTTGCCTCTCAGCTACTCAGTTTGAAGTGTGGCTGATTATTGATCATAATGTTTTCCTCATCACAAACCTGTCTCTCCTTATCAGTAAAGAATATCCACCCTGTCATCCTAGATCATTTGTTATGTTTCTGGGAGTTTTTCCTACTCTAACATATGTTGCTCTCTAGGTACTGCAACTAGAAAAAAAGTGTGTTTAAATATGGATTAATCTTTTCAGAAACAAACTTTTCATTAAGTTATGTAAGAAGTTTGTAAGGAATATGGCAGATTCTCTCGAGCCTGGATCTTTTTTTTTAAGTTCTCTGCTAGAAAACATGGACAAGGAATCATTGATCCTTTTTATTGTATTGCATCCCATCATGAAGGTGGGCAGCTCTGTGACTCCTTTAGATGTGAGCAGGTAGCTAAATGTCTATGTAATTTCAGCTAGGAGGGGAAGTTGGTGGTGAAGATGCTGTATTTGATGAAATTCTGCTTACTTACATATATGGAATATATCTACAAAAATATACCAAATGCTGATTTCTTGATATGAGAAGGTTTCAGAGACAAACAATTTCCTTTCTTAAAACTTCTTTGCAAATCCCTGTGAAAAAAAGGTGTACTTTCTGCTGCTCTCAGGTTGATTTGTATCTTGTCTACTCATTCTTACCCCTGCCCTCATGTTTCTCAAAAAATACCAAGAAAAGCCTCTTTTCTCCATCAACTTTTTTCTATTTTAGTTGAAAACACACACACCTCTTAAAGCCGTTGTCCTGGTTTGGAACGCAAGGGGCGTTATCAAGTGACGAAAGATCAAATAGAGTAAAAACAACCAAACCAATTTATTTAACAAACAGTAAACCCTACAATAATATGCAAAAGAAAACAAACTCTTCTCCTCCGGGCCAGCTGCTGGGCTGGTGGAGCAAGGGAAGGAAGGGAGGCTGGCCCTCTGGAGCTTCTGGAAAATAAAAAGAATGAAAGGAACCCCAGAGGACCCCAAGGGAAAGAGATACCACTGCTGGAAGCTGCGTGGTCCTCTGCACTACACTGCCTCCGCTGTGGATCCAGCCATGCTGCTGCCTGGGCCAAGGGAGAGAGACAAGAGGCAAGGGAGCAGAGCTGAGATGGAGCTGGAATGAAAGCCGAGCTGCAAAGAAGGCAAGACTTCCGTGCCTGCTGCTTTTATAGGGTGCCCATTCTCATGTTTTCTCAGGGCATCGTTCTGGGGCAGGCTGCCTTCTCATTGGATTATGGCGCTGGGCGCCGCCCCCTCCCCGAGATTTCACCACAAGGCAACATGGTGGCTGTGGTGGTTTTACCACAAATTCAGTGATTTTGGAGCAGAGACTCTGAGAGAAATCACAAACACACCCCAAAAATGAAGAAAACACACAAAAATCACAGTTTATTTTGCGCAAACACCAAAACCCGACAAATAAAGTGCAAGACAGACAAATAAATAAATTTTTTCCAGGGCCCGCGTTTGGGGTGAGGACGCTCTGGAGATAGTGCTTGTCTCTCTCTCTCTGAGCCCGGCTGAGAGACTCCACGGTATTAGAAGGGAGCACGTGTTCTCAAGATCCCCTTGGCTGTGAACCTCTGCCCAGTTTCGACTGAGGAAAACAACTCAAGAAGATTACAAAACCGCG